>CATIWF010141765.1:0-40455 GCA_949630135.1 Balakata baccata
AGCCTCTATAAGCATACTCTTAAGCTAATGACACTTATCAGTCCATTCAAACTTGACATCTTTTCCCAAAAGTCTTATCAAAGGGGTAGCAATCATCAAGAAATCCTTGACAAACATTCTATAATAACTAGCTAGACTAAGAAAACTCTTGATCTTAGTTACATTCTACAGAGGCTTCCAATTCACAATCGCCTCAACTTTATTAAGATCAACTCAAATGCTTTCTGCTGACATAATGTGTCCTAAAAATGTCACTTCATTCAACCAAAACTCACATTTTGAGAGTTTGGCATAGAGCTTGTGTTCCCTTAGTGTCTATAATATTATTATTATATGCTTTTTATGCTCTTCCGGATCCCTTGAATAAACCAAAATATCATCAATAAAGACAACTGTAAACTGGTCTAAATGTGGCCTAAAGATTCTATTCATGAGATCCATGAATGCTGCTGGAGCATTGGTCAGCCCAAATGGCATAAACAAAAATTCATAATGGCTATATCTAATACTAAATGTTGTCTTAGCTATATCCTTTATCTTCACCCTCAATTGGTGATAACTAAATCCCAAATCTATCTTGAAAAATACTCTGGCACCCTTAAACTGATCAAATAGATTATCAATCTGTGGCAACAAATATCTATTCTTAATAGTTACCTTGTTCAACTGTCTATAATCAATACATAACCTCAAGAACCTGTCTTTCTTCCTTACAAATAAAATGTTAGCACCCCATGCGGACATACTTGGTCTAATAAAACCCTTATCAAAAAGCTCTTGCAATTGTGTTTTAAGGTCATTCATTTCTGACGGTGCCATTCTGTATGGTGTCATTAATATATGCATTATACATGGAGTAAGCTCAATAGAGGAGTCAACCTCTCTCTCTAATGGTAATCCTGGTAAATCCTCTAGAAACACATCAGAAAATTCATAGACCATAAGGATATCCTTAAAATCTAGAGCTCCCTTTCTGGTATTAATAACATAAACTAAATAACCTTCATACGCCTTCCTCATCATTCTCTTGGCTTTCAACATAGTTATAACCTGTGGATGCTGTGAAAATTGTTCACCTTTCACTACCACTTCCTCTTGTTCTTTTGTTCTAAGTATTACTAGCTTAAACTTGTAGTTAACCACTGCTCCATGTCACATAATGAAAAGGCAACTCAATCAAGTCTACAGAAAATTCTTTCCCATGATAAATACTTTACTCACTCTCACACTGTGGCCCAATGGATTCATAACCTCAATCTCAAACTCTAGATTTCCTTTGGTCAAATTATGCTAAGTATATTTGTGCAAATGTATAAATGCATGGAACTCGAATCTATAAGTACACAAATATCAAAGCCATATAAAGAAAATATATCGGCGATGACGTCTATCGCTATTTGATCCTCCTTAGCATTCATAGTATAAGCTCTAGCAAGTGCTCTACTAGAACTTGACCTATTCATTATCTCAAATGCTGCTTGTCTTCGTCGGCCCTGTCCTCCCCTAGGTTGTGTCCTGGCTTATGTTGAAATGGACTTAGTAGTCTAGGTAGGAGTGCTGGCTGTCAATAACAAGTAATCTCTTCTTAAGTGTTCCTTTGATCCACATCTATAACAGGCACTCATAACATGCCAACACTCTCCCCTGTGCGGCCTACCACAAATCTCACACCTAGGTGCAGCTTCCCTACTAGCCTAAGATTGTGAACTAGCCACGGCTAAAAAGGCTTTAGATTGTTATCCTCTCCCAGTAGGTCTTGCCTGTGGCTGAGTGTAACTCTTTGATGTGCTCAAATTAAGTACTCGCAAGTGCACAAGCCAATTGTAGAATGGCAGGACACCCCCGAGGTCGATCTCTCAGGAAAACAGTTCGGCTTAACTCTTAACTATCTTAAATTGTCAATGGAAACACAATGATGTAACTAAACATTCTATTCAATTTTGATAATGTGAAGATTAAACTAATGAATATTTGAATAAATTCACTATGAAACAAATAAACTTGATTGAATTACTTATGAGATTTAACTAGGCATTTAGTTTGCACATTAATTGTAATCTCTATCCCCCAATTCCATTAAGTACAATAAATCAAGATTCCTACGGCTTTCGCCTTAGGTCGCTAACTACCCAAGCTAATGGCGTAATTAACATCCATCCCAATTTTTAGGACAAGCTAATAACTCACCCTTAAGATATCAATTCTAAATTAAATGAATGGTGGTCAATCATACATTCAACTTAAAACTTCATGAGCATAATTAAAGATGAAAAGAATCAAATATCAACAAAAATTAAAGGGGAAGTTCTTACATCCTAATGGCTACTAAATACCTAACAAAAACTTTAGCCAAGCATGGCTTTAACCATTGTCAAATTAATTCCAAGGTTAAAACTAAACAAGCTACAGCAGAGAAAATGAGGAGAAAATGGAAATTGAAACTCCTTTGAAACTAATTAGCTTGAACCCTTCTTGGATGGTTGGTCTCCAATCCTCAAAAGCTCCAAGCTTGGCAACTTCAATAGTGAAGAACTCCCAAACGTAACCCACACTGATGAAGCAAGATGAGATGGCTTTCAAGGTCTCTTCCACCACTCAAATCTCCAAAGAAACAATGCCAATAGTGTAGAGATTTCCGAACCCCCAAAATCAACGCTCAAAAATGCATTTTAAACCCAAGAAAATCTTAAGATGAGTTCTACTCTAATTGGTACTCTTTCCCACTCTCAAAGGTAACAAATAGTTACAAACTTTTATCCTTAACCAATCAAAATTAGAGGCTTTAAAATAGGCCCACACTGCTGCAATATAAAGTTCAATTCGCATAAAATCTCAAATTTCTAGAAATCCACACGGTCGTGTAGATCCACACGCCCGTGTGGATTTGTCTTCCTTTTTTCATGCCTGCATCCACACTCCCGTATGGATCCACACTCCCGTGTCAGAATGCCTTCCGTATGGATCCACACTCCCGTGTCAGAATGCTGAGAGTATTAATCCACACTCCCGTATGGATTTGTTTTCCATCCAAATGCTCTCATTTCTCCTCCATTTTTCCTACATCAAAAGATAATACTAAATTACATATTTTTCAAATAATAAACACAAATCAAAGGCATAAAAACACACAATCTAATCTAGAAAACACTATAAAATATGAATTGATCGCTCTTCCCTTAACCTCTACCTTATGAACTGCCTGAGAAAAAACTACCCTTCTTACCTGAAGAATAGGTCTCAGTGGTAGCCTGCTTCTTAGAAGACTCATTACTCTTTCTCTTTTTCCTTTTCTCCAGACTAAGAGCTGAAGATATCAATTTTGCAAAATTGTTATGCTGCAGGGCTATCACAACGTCCCTAATCTCCTCATTAAGGTCATCCTCAAATCTCCTGCATTTATCTCTTTCATTGGCAATAGAATCGGGAGCATACTTACTCAGTCGTATGAACTCTTTCTTATATTTCGTCACTAATATACGACCTTATTTGAGTTCTATAAACTCCTTTTTCTCATCAATATATATTAAGGGAATATATTGCACTTGAAATTCAGACCAAAAGAAATCCCAAAAGACAGGTTCATTAACATCAAGCTTAAGAAGAACGGACTTCCACTATTCATACGATTCCTCTTGAAGTAAGGAAGTAACAATTCTCACTTTGTCCTCCATTTCTACCTGTAACTCTTTAAAAATCCTCTTTATTTTATCGATCCAATATTCTGCTGCTGCAAGATCATTATGATTTTTACCATAAGAATCCAAGGCACCATATTTATGAAGCTTTTCAATTATTGCTTTAGGCATAACTGGTGGTGGAGTAAGCTGAGGAATAGCTCTTACCATTCTCTCAAATATCCCAGCCATTTGTTGGATAAAAGGGTTATAACCCTAACCCGACTGTTCTGCTAACTGCTGAGAAGGGTTAGACGCCATATCCCTGAACACTAGTTGAACTGAGATGAGGATGAGTCCTAGTGTTAGATGAATTATAGCTCTCATCCATGCTAGGATCTTCTGAAGACATCTCCTATAAATTTACAAGTTGTCAGAAAAGTAGCTCATATTAGAGTTACAAAGACATATGCATGTATGCATGACAAACACTTTTCCACTTAGGTCTAGAAATACCTATAGCTAAGTTCTGATACCAACCAAATGTGACACCCCACCTATATAACACAAATAATCTCATTATATAAGTAGAATGATACTGAACAAGCTGGACTAATATCAGTATGAATAAAAAACTTTCCTCGTTTAATTAATACATGCATACTTTTCTTTTCTTATTACTTCTAAAATGTTTAATTCATAGCTACAAGCTTCGTACATATCCATATATATAGCATTATATCATAATATACATCATAAACTCTTTCTTTATGCAGGCCATGTCTAGAACCTTAAATGCATGATTATACACACTATAAAAGATGATATTATAGATACACAAACTGGTTCACAAATGTCTTCTTGGAAATGGGCATTATCTCCTCTTTGACAGCTTCTCAAACTCTATTTTCAACAAGCTCCTGAACCTATGTGAGAAAACTCATGCTAAGTCATTTATAGCTTAATGGTATATATAAGTATTGAAATTCTCCTATGCAATCAATTAAGTACATGGCATACAAATATATCTTGACATACTTCTCTCAAAATATTATATATATTTCATGTTTAACATGGAAAAGTAACATTCCAAACTTGTTCAACAATTAAATTCGTATTAAATTACATTACTATGTTACTCATGCCATTAATATCTCCCATGTTTCAATTTTGTCTCAATAAATGGCCCACCATATTCCATTTTCTTATTTAAATAAATGACCCAAGCCTCATTCTCGAAATGGCCAAATACGAGGTGTGAAATAGGGGTGGACCAGAATCTCAATTCAAGAGGGCTCTCTAAGCTTAAAACAACTTGGGTATGCATAATATCATAAATCTATGAGTACTAGGAGCAGGGGCACTCTTTGAGCTTTAGTCAACATGTCCTCACTTATAAGCTCGTCAATACATATATCTCTTTCCCCTTAATGATGCACCATCTACCCTAAAGTAGTCTTTAGGTTGAGAAATGAACATTCATAACATTGTATCTTTTCATCTTCATCTCAATCTCATATGTTTCAATCAATATGCATAGCATATAATCATATTCTCATAGCATTTTTAAGCTCTCAACATATTTTCATATAATGTAACATCATAACTAAGCTTGTGGGAATGATTGGCATGTCTCAAACCTGATAACATATCATTAAAACAAAGTTCATTTTTGCTATGGATAGTGTCTTCACGGCCATGACATTTTGGCCTGGCCATGAAGGCTGGGCGTGAACGATTCTATACCTATGTTCATGATCATGACAAATTTCATCTTGGTTATGACACTAGTTATGAAAGGGCCAAACAATTAGCCTTGGCCAATTTTTAACTAATTTTAAAGTTTTAAACCCTTCTTTAACACATATAACATTTACATGTGTATGATTAATCCAACCATACTCAAAACATTATCAAGGTTCGCAACCATGCCCAATAATACAAGTAAACACATATCATTTGCATTTAATGCACAACTAACACATACATGCCTATTTAATGACTTATACATGTTAACATACTCAAATTAGTTTTCCTAACTATTAGTCATGCCAAATCATGCTTTTCCTACTCATTAAAATACATTACTTACCATACAAGTATGCTATAACATGCCATATTGCTTAAAACATCAATTATGCGTATAATTCAATAATCCATACATAACATGTTTAAAGGCCAACTACGATGCCTATGTGTTTAAACCTCAAAAGGAGCTTGACCAACACCCAGGCTATAGAGCTAATCTACTTCTCTTGTTGGTTACCTTCTTCTTCCCCTTGTTTTCCTATAACAAACATAACCATATATCAAGTTCCAAGTCTATAAAAGCATAGTAAAAACATAAATCTAACCCATGCTCCCCAAACTAAGATTTTCATACATGATTCTAACTCAATCTCATGGTTTCTTGCTTCCTACAACTTCAAATAACATTTATGTACAAAGGATTTCAACACTTTTCTTCTTCAACAACCCATCTTCTATGGTTCTTCATCCCAAACACAACAATCTCACTAAATAACTTCATAATCATAGTAAAGAGATGGAGATATCATGTTTCTTACATCTTGAAGGCAGAAAACACCTTAGATCTTAAAAAGAACCAAGCTTCCTCCTTGATTCAACTTTCTCTCTCCTCCAACTCTTCTCTTTTGTTGGTAAATCCTTCAAACTTCACCCAAATCTTGGTTTCACTCTTGATTTTAGTGTTTAATCACTCTAAAACTCATGGAGAAATACTCACATATGATTCTTAGGTGTGAAGGGACGTTCCTTAAGGTTTAAGAGATAACATGGTGTAAAATGGTGTGAAAACAGTGCAAAAAAGCTTTTATACCAGGAATTCACGGGTGCGAATAAATGGCTTCATGAGTGTGACATGTGCACTGTAGCAACCGCCTCAAAAAAGTCAATACTTGACACATGTAATTTTCCCTTTCTTTGTCTTTTTTATCTCTTACTCCAAACTAAGGCCAAAATTGACCAATATACCCTTCATACACACTATATACCCTTCCATATACTCCCAATACACCTCTCATATAGTCATCATATGTCATGTACTCATGTGTTTCAACTAAACCCTAGTTGATGGGTGTTATAGACATGGCACCATTAACAAAATTAAACATTTTCCCTTACCGCAACAGCATTAGTTGGTGGCATGCACATTTTAATGAACTTTATAGGGTGATAGACTAAAAATTAATTGAGGGGGCCAAATAGACTAATTAAAGTTGGGGACAAAATGGTAAATTTAGACAATTATAGGGGACCGGTTATGTCTTATGCCTTTTCTTTTTTTATAATTTCACTATAATCTAATATTTTTCTAACAAAAAATATATTAGTAGAATATGATAAAATATTTTAAACCTTAGAGGATACAAGTACAGCAGGTCAAATGTTAAGCAATAAATAGTTCAAATTTTAATTTCTTTTGGCTCGTTGAAAATAAATACACGATTTGTGAAAAATCCTCCTGTAATGCAATTACATTTAGGGGTAGCAATAATGAACACGACACGAACTCAACACAATATTTTGCAAATTATTGTTGAGATTTATTGTGTTCCTATTACAATCGTATCAACCCAATAAAAACATAAAAATTATCATCTAGTTTTGTGGGTTGATATGCCAACATGAAAAAAATATATTTAACCCGTTAATAATTCATATCATGTTGGGTTAAACATGTTATGTTGTGTTGTATTGACACGTTGTAATTGACCCTTATACACATTATTTAAACTGTATTATACTGATTCAATTCAATTTATAAGTTAATCGTGTTAAGCGTACCGTGTTGGGTTAACACGTTTAATCTGATACGTTATAATTCATATATACACATTAACTAAATCTTATTATACTAATTTTATAAGCCTTTTATTAAGTGAATGGTATTCATATCTAAATTTTAGATATAATTAATTTATTATATCTTATTCATCTTGATCCTCACTATATTATAGATATATCAAGATATAACACAGAACATAATCCATGTCGTTCTCATTGCATTATTGCATGACAAAACCCCCTTTTCAATTAATGGGAGCCTCACTCTAGTTGATGAATAAAACAAATTGTACTATATATAACATTTAGTACAAGAAGCTAAGTAACATTTGACAACCGAATTGGGCACAACATTAATGCACATTAAATATTAATGTCATATGCTTCAATTTATGTCTGATGAAGCAAAAGACATATCATGTGTATAATGTTTTTCCATTTATTTTCAAAATTTGTAGCCAAACAACAATGATCATATATATGGTCTTAGTTGTTGTCCTAAAACTGAACAAGAATAATTAGTTGTGTCAAAAAATAATAATAATAATAATAATGAAGTAATTAAAGAGAAGAATATAGTATAAGAGTTAAATTTCATGTTCAGTCACTATACTTTACTCTAATTGTATTAAAAATTAAAGAACTTTTATTCATCCAAAAAGTCACTTAATTATATTTTCATTTTACTAAAATTATTTGCATCAAATTTTCGGTGACACGCCAGATTTTTAGTGTCTCATTTCTGAAAATTGAATGAAAGTAATTTTAGTGAAATAAAAATATAGTTAAAGGAACTTTTTTGGTAAAAAAAAATTATATAATTTTATTGTATTAAGAACAAAATTTAATAATAATAAATAAAATTAATCCTAATATACAGTTTTTTGTGCTTTCTCATTTTATTTTGTATAATAAATTCGACAAAAATTTAAATTCGAAATCTTACGCTTCTAATCATCCGACAATTACCGTTTAACTAACGTTCATTGATAGCTAAGAGGATAATATAATAAGCAACGTATCCACTAATATGGTGCAACCTGCGTCCTTGCATATGTATACTATTGTACCATATATCTATATTAATGTAACAATTAGGGGCCGGGAAAATGTTTTTAGACAATTGATTATTTTATTTTTTGAGAATAATCTTAGTATTTTTGTTTGAACTTTTTTTTTTATTATTGTTGATTTCCTTATTATTTAACTATTTTTGGTTACTAACTAAATACAATCATTAGTTAAAAGCTAAATGGGAAAATGGCCAGAAAAGCAGTAGATGAGGAATTGGACAATCTGGGAAGTAATTCCCAATTGATTATGATGGCCAAGTAAAAATTAAATACAAATAAAATTAAGTTCAGTTCCTAATTGAAAAGGGATAATATAATTCCTAACTAAAGAGGACTGAAAACACATCTTATTTTAATAAATTGACATAGAACTCTTCTAGTTTAATTAGAAATATCAAGTTTAAACTCTGGATATATAGTTATCTTAAAATTTGTAGGAGTATTTTATCGCTCTGAATATGCAACTACCTTAAAACTCTTACGGGAATATTTTACTGCCTTTTAGAATATTATTCGGCACTAGCATAATCAGTCTTTATTTTTTGAAATATAGATTGAAAACACCTTATTAAAGATGACTCAAAACACTGTAAGATAATAAAAGGACGAGAAATCATCATATTAATCAAGAGATGATGGAGTTAATAAAATAAATAACATAATAATATATCCAAAAAAATTTAAAAAAATATAAATTCTAAAGGCTGATGGAGTCAATAAAATAAAAAACATAATAATAAATCCAAAATTTTAAATAAAAAAAAAATCTGAATACTAAAGGTTAAAAAGAGGGCCATAAGACAAGGACAATAAAGTCAAATGTATCCCTCCATACACATTTTACCAATCTTAAAGGCGCTGACGAACTAGAACTCCAAATCAGAATTGCAAAGGGCTAGAACTTTCTGTTGGTGAGTATACAAAAATTTATATATAAGAATTCTAATATTTTATGCAGGATTAAATTTTAAAAAATAATTTAAATTTATATATATATATATATATATTAAAAAAATTAAAGAGATGCAGTTATCACTCTAGTGATCAAGGTAGCTCCTCCACTATACTTATTGTGAGGCCACAAATTGATAAGGAAGCCAGCAGAAGTCACAATATCCCCACATGGGTTCCGAGAGAAAAACCAAGAAAACCACTATATTCTTCAGCACACAATTTAAAAGATTACTTATAATTCCAACACTGTCTTGTTTTTTTCCTTCTTTTCCTCTATCAAAAAAAACATTTACACACCGCCAACAGCTGGCAATTCTTGAATAATATTTAGGCCCACACGCAACTAACAGCCGGCCAGCTAGCCAAGGAATCCAATATGCAACTTCTCCTACTTTTCTTTCTTCTTTCTTTTCTTAGAATATTACTTTGTAACCAAACGCGTCTTTGTTAATTATATATAAAAGAAAATCTCAAAATTCTGAAGACAAAACCTCCACGACTTCAATCCCAAACTTAATCATTGACCCCTAAAGTCTCTCTACATATATATATAATCCTATACCCACATATTCTTCTTCAGCAAACTGCAAAATCTTGAACTTCTTAGTTGTAGAATCGATCAATACATCATGGGCAACTATGTTTCTTGCACACTGGCCACGCCTTTGATCAAGAACTCCAAGGCTGCTAGGGTTGTTCTTCCCGGCGGTGAAGTTCGGCAGTTTCGCCAGCCGGTGAAAGCAGCAGAGCTTATGCTTGAGTGTCCCAATTTTTTCTTAGTCAACTCTCAATCACTTCACATCGGTAGAAGATTTTCTGCGCTCAGTGCGGATGAGGAGGTGGAATTTGGCAATGTTTATATTATGTTTCCTATGAGAAGACTTAATTCTATTGTCACTGCTGCTGATATGGCTGCCCTTTTCCTCGCCGCCAACTCTGCTGCGAAGCGTCTCTCCCGAGGGAATAGTAAGGTGAGGGTGTTGCCGGAAACCACCTGCAGCGGTGGCGGGCAAGAAAGTTTGCAGAGTAGTACTGATGAAGGAGGATTATCAAGATTGGGAAGTGAAGAGATTGAAGGGTTTCCTATGGAAGAATATAAGTATAGATTATCTGTTTGTAGATCGAGGAAGCCTATGTTGGAGACTATTAAAGAAGAACCACTTCATTCCAGATAACTCAAGATTTAATCTTGAACCTTTATTTTTTTCTTTTTTTAAAAAAATTAGATAACGGAGATTAATTTCTGAGTGGTGGGTAATTCCAAATATTAATTAATGTAAAAAAAAATATTGAAGCTATACACGTATAGATTATGTTCTTTGAAGTGTTAATTATTTGAGAAATTTTGGGAAATTGATTAAGATCTGTATTATAGACCCATTTATTCATTTATTAACTACCTGCAATTATAACTTTTCTTTAATTAAATTAAAGGTATCAAATTCCAATTATAAATATATTATACATCACTTTTAAAATTTAGAAACGAATATTTTATTTTTTTCCAATAAAATGGGAGTCTATTGAGAAGGGATATTTGTATAAATGATACCAAATTTTGTTATTTAGTTATAATTTAGTACTAAACCTTTTAATTGTTATAAATTAGTACCAAATATTTCATAAATATTGCTATTTGATATCAGTCTTCAATTTCCAGCACCGAAAAAATGACACGGTATATCATGTTACTCTATTATCCACGTCAGATTTATTCCCTCATAAAAATACATTTAAAACAGAAACGATTCCAAATATTAAATAAAAATAAACATTATTGTTGTGATTTTATTTTTCTTTAATTTTTGAAAATGTTACAGTTTTGTGTATATTTTCATGAATGAATAAATATGATATATATAATAGAGTGACATGTTATGCTACATCATCTTTTTTAGTGCCAAAAAATTAAACATTAGTATCGAATTGCAATATTTACAAAAGCAAATTATAACAAAATTATAAGATTTAGTACTATTTATGCAATTAATCCTTATTGAGAATGAACTAAATTTCTTTTGTGCTATCAGGATACTATATTCTAGGCAACAAATGTTTTACCTTTGCTAAATAGTTGAAAAAGAGAAAACTACATGCAATTATCATACTATTTTTCGTATAAAAAGAACTACCTGCAATTACTTAGTGTTATATCAATTTTGGTTAAAAAATATCTTTGATTTATTTATTTATCTTTTTATTAATTTGGTCATAGTGTGGTTGCTAAATTAGGTATTCAATGTATCTGTAAAGGTCAAGAATTCCAACCTGGGAAAGTAGAATTTTTCTATATTGGATAGCAAGGGACGTAATTCCGTAGCTTCACTTTCACATTAAATTATAAGTTTGTGAAAATTTGAAAGTTTCATGTGCTTAGTAGAAATAACAATTAAAATAAGATGAAGGTGAAAGGAAGTTTAATTTACTTTAGGCTAAATAACTGTGTATCTTTTCCTTTTCAAATGAGCTGGCTATTTAAAAAATAAATATTTCACCTTCTAATAGTATTTAATAATTTGGAAGATTTACTCATAGAGCATAGATGAAATGTTATGAATCTCTTTTAGATTAATTAGAATTCTCAAATTCAAATACTGAATATACAACTATTTTAAAAATTATGAGAAAATACTCTGTGACTGAACATACTTGTGGTCTAACCAAAAAATAATTTGAAAGATTAATAATTTTTTTCATCTTTATCTGTTTGGGAGAATATATTGCCTTTGTTTGATATTATTCCATATCGATATGCACCGAGTTATGAGATTATTATGCTACTTATAATAGCTTATAAGACTTTCGGTTTTTTATTTTTTATGCATTAAGAAGCTCAATATATTGTGAACTGCACAACACCAAGTAGACCCATTGAACTCATTATAAAGATAATAACCTATATTCCACCAATATTGATGAATGATTGAAAAAAAAAAAAAAAACACTCGAATTCAACTTCTTTTATTATTCTCATAAGTAAAAATATTAATTAAAAATTTTTTTATGCATTTAGGTAGATAGAGTTAGTGGATTAATTATTTCAAGCATCTTCTGACTTACTTAAGATCGGTATAATACTCCATGAAATTAACCATGAACATTCCTTTTTTTTTCCTTTTTGGTGCTCAACTAAGTTACTCAATTAGATAAGAGAGGAAGAGGCACTTCAAATTCATTCCATCTCAGGCCTAACTATCATAGCAGTTTAACTTTCCCCTTTTGAATTTTCCAGCTCCATCAAGCCGAATGACTAATGCCTGTAACATGCATGCCAAACAAGGTATATACCCAAAAACACAAAACGAAAGGAAGGGTAGGTCAATAAAAAAGGAAAAAAAAATCAGAATTCAATTGTACCACTAAATAAAAAATGCCACTTTTATGATCCTAGCCAACAAGGTCCATACTAGATCCTCCCAGCGCTAGAGAGGAGAATTACAGAAATAAATTGCCCCAATGACGAGGTCGCAGCCACAAACAAGCCATCTGAATTCCCATTATCCACAGAACGATCTATAATCACTTTAAGATCAAGGTAGTCAACATCAATATCTGCACTCGAATTATCGAGTTTAAGTCATTCAAATCACATAAGTGTGCATGATGGTCATCTTCTCTGAGTAGAAAATCAGACAAATTGAATTCCATGACTGCATACACAAATGTGATGCAAAGTACAATAAGTGCACACAGAAATATGACACACGATGTGTTTTAGAAAAACCAGAATACTCACAACTAATCACAAGCTTAGCAAGCATTATATTTCATATATTAACAGCAACTGCTCACCTAACAAGACATTAGTATTAGCGCTACATTTGTGCAGACTAGAAATGATAATCCTACAGTTTAGGTGCCATTAGTATCAGCACTAACAGTAGCATAACTACAAATAGATGCCAAAGGCCATCACATATGAACATCATGCTAATAATCTTATCACTATTTGCAATCACATGTCCATATCATCAAATATTTCCCCATCTTCCTCATAACCCAAATTGTCCATGAGAAATCCCTCAGCCACCAAGTTACTGCAATATGCGGTCATAATTACAACCAAAAGTAAATTAAGGTATTCTAAAAGAAAATTCAAAAGAGAAGAATAAATCATAATAGCACCTTAGGCAGCAATAGCGGAAGCTCACAATACGTTTTAGCTTTCTATTGTAGAAAAAGAAACTAAAAGACCAGCTGCAGAGAAAAAAAATGCCCAAGTTACAACTCGGTGTTTCTGTGTGAGGCAGCAGGGAGAGGAACAGATAAAGTTCATAGCAGCAGCAATATAAGTTGAATCATGAAGATAACATGAATGCTCACATTGCTCCTTTCTCTAGAAAGGGGTCAGCATCAGAATCTGGATTATAGCTGTATATCTCGCATTCTGCTAGTTTCACAACCTGCATCAATATATCATTAGCTTCTGGGTGAATTTCATCAACGGTTCTCCAATTATATAACTCGTAACAACTCAGTACCTGAAAAATTATTTATAACACAAAGGTACCCCAATTATGTAAATTGCAACAACTCAGTACCTCAAAAATTATTTGTAATACAAAAGTACCTCAATTTTTATTTTGTAACACAAAAGTACCTCAACTTTTATTTTGTAACTAGTATTTCCATCTTTGACTGTTAGTCTCTCTAACATAAGTGTAATATAAACTATCCACATCAGATAAATTTTAATAAAAATAACATTAGCTGTAATATTTATATCAGATAAATTTCAATTTTACTGACTGGATATTACAATTAATTTTGTTTTCATTAAAATTTATTTGGATATTTTATATTAAACTTTTGTTAGAGAGACTAAAGAGTTTTTGAGAGTGTTGTTGAGTATTCCAAAAACAAGTTTTGAATTTTTTTAATTTAATTGACTAGTTTTTTTAATTTTTATGAATTTTTTTTTTTTCAAATATGCTTATGGAAAAAATATCTATTTATCTATATCTACTTAAAATAATTTTCAAAACTCAAAAAAGTTAAAAATACCAAATTTTTTTTTCGAAAAGCGTTTTTTTCAAACACAATGTTAAATGAACCCTAATAGTTGAAGACATAAGTACTATTTAGTTATAAAATAAAAGTTGAGATACTTTTATGTTACAAATAATTTTTAAAGTACTGAATTATTACAATTTACATAATTGGGATACCTTTGTATTACAAATAATTTTTGAGATACTGAGTTGTTACAATTTACATAATTAGGGTATCTTTGTATTACAAATAATTTTTCAGGTACCAAGTTGTTACGAGTTATATAATTGGAAGACTATGGGTGAAATTCACCCTTAGATTTCCTCAAGTATAAACGGCCTTCATGCCTTTAAAGTATGCTCACCTCATCCAGAGCCTTGAATAATGTTTCCAGCAAGGAACTATCCTCATTTTCATTGATCCATTCCTACAAAATTGTAGAAAAACTTTGAAGACGGTACTATTAGACATGCCAAAGCAAGGGCTTGACAAGAAACCAGATAAAGATGCAACCCACTTTTCTCACAAGGAAAAAGAAACCAAAGCAATTCCTCTGTACAACTAATGCAACAACCTACCAAACAACAGTTACCATTTCAACCTGATCAAACTGGGTTTTCCATTTCAATGATCAACCCATTTTAAAATCATCCAAATGCTAGTCTATATAAGGAAAATGGAAAAATAGGCCCAATGCACTGCAACAAGCAACGATGAGAAATAGATAGTGGCAAAAGAAAAGGAGTGCAAGAGAAAAATAGTGCTTATTGGGGAAAAAGATGTTTATGCCGGATATGATTTTAATATAATAAAACTCAAATGCAAGTAGCCATTTCCTTCTAGCGAAGAAATAAATGCATATGATAAAAAAAAAAAAATGAACCCTAATATTAATATAACACAAATCTCCTCCCCTTTTATGGAGGGAGTACCTTGTCAGTTTAAATGGACATGCATTGCTCTGTAGACATGAATTGCAAAACAATTAGCTAGTACCTTTGATGCTTCAAACATGTAGGTATCAAAAATCTGCTTAAAAGTGTCCCAGCTTTCCTCTGTGAAGAACTGATGAGCTTTCATGGCACTGAAAATTGCAAACATGTATGGCAATATCATAATATAAAGAAAACACAAGCAAAACTATGCGTCAAAGCAATCCCCAAACAGTACAAATATGAAATGATAGAAGCCACATCGACCATAAATTTAGCAGAAAACTGAGGAAAAATATGACCAAATTTGGATTTGGGAAATGGAGAGACTTGAACTCTCAGCTCCTCCTAGAGCAACAGTTAAATGAACCGTCTGTCAGACCTTTTGACAACACTCCCATTGCAGTTAAAAGAGGATTATATAGTGGGATGCCATGTCGCCCAAGAAGCTGACAATGGCATTACCCATAATCCTCCTTGCACCATCCTTGAATATGTATGTTTGTTAGATACAACATAAGGAACATGGTTACCTGAAGTCATAATCTGGATACATGTGATAGAGTGTGAGAATAAGATAAATCAATGTCTTCCGGCTGCAATAAGCATAAAGAAAAACTAGTCAAAGAAACATCACATACAATTAATATTTCTGAAACCCACCAAGGAAACAGTCACCACCTGGATCTGCTCAATAAGTATTCAGCTGGTGACGATGAATCAGTGTCTGAAGATTTCCCCAGATAATCAAGTATCTGAATAGAAAATTAATTGCCAGCCGGGAACAAAAACAGTTAACAATGTAAATATACATCTCTGAGAGACACACAAATCAAAGGCTTTCCCAGTGTTCAGTGCTTCTATTTTTGTGTGCTGATGGGAATTAAAATGGAATGGAATAAATAAATAAATAATTTAACCTACGTCCAAGTGAATCCAATCACCATAAAGCACAATAGATTCTCTCTGCAATTGAATGGCAATAAAAGAGGGTGCCAACTTAAAACCTAATATGTTATTCTTCACATAATTTCATTCCATTTGCATTTCTAAAAGAAATCAAGTGCAGCTCAACATTGCGCATGCATAAAACAACCAGTCAACCACGCAGAGTTGCCCACCCACCCCTCCAAACAAGAAAATAAATATTGCATACACACTCACACTGTTCTCCTGTACTCTTGACTGCCTTTCTCCTACTTGAGCATCAAGAAGTATAAAACGTGAAAGAAAAACATAACATATACAAAGAAGCAGATATCATATACAACAGAGAAAACAAAACCAACTCTCCAGGTTAAAAGAATATAAAAACACAATCACTATCTATCAAAATACTAGAGCAAAGGAACCACTTATCATACAATTACCTCCTGCTCCAAACTGAATGAAAGCTTTTTGTCTGTTCCAGTATGTTTACCTTTACAACATACAAGAAAATCAGAAAATAAATGAATCACATCTGCCCCATAAAAATAAAATTTCCAAGACTTCATAATTAAGTCGTAAATCTGCACTTACAAGAGTAAGCCTCGAGAAATCCCTTGAATGACCGTTCCCCAATATTTAAATTACTTAAGAACTCGTTTATACTGAGGAAAAACAGAAACAAAAATAATCACCACCAACAAAGACAACCTATAAAATGGGACAATCACCTGATTCTAAAATATTCAAATTCCGAAAAGGAGAAACAAGATTATGTAAAACTAAATTAACAATTTATACCGTTCCAGCGGAGTATACTCTAAGAACTTCATATTGAGTATTACTATTTCCCAAACAGATATAACGCCTCTCTAAATCTGAAAGGGAAAAAAATTTACGAAATCAACAGAATTACCGCAAAATAGCAGCGCAGGAAAAGAAGAAACGAAATGGAACAATGTATTTACCGTTCCACAAGCTGAGAGAAAACAGGACCGATGTAATCGAATTTCAAAGCCTTCGGATCCAAATGAACCCTAAATTCGAATATACCATTTGTGTACTGTTAGACCTCGGTATGTAATGAATTTTGAAAGATTAATGGGGTAAATTACTTTACCTGAATACACTGGTTGTTGTTTAATTTTTGGAAATATATTTTCAAATACTTTATATTTAATTTGATATATTCTATAGTTTTTATATTAATATTTTTTATTATATATAAATAAAATATTAAATTTATCTTTTTTTTAAATATCAAAAAAATATTAAAAAAATTTTAGTATTATCAATTTATATAAAATATTAAATTTGTCAATTTTTTTAATATTATATTTTTTAAATTAATAAAATATTAAATATATCAAAATAAATAAATAAAAATATCTTTTGATAGAATATTCTAATCAAAAGTAACTGAATTAACTAAATTTTATAATATATTTTTAAAACTAAAGATACTAATTAGTGTATTCAAAAACTCATAGGTTTATTAGTAATTTACCTATATTAATATTAAGGAATTTTACAAAAACACCAAAAAAATAAGTATCATTTTTCATTTTTACTATACTCAATTTTTTTCAGTTTTACCGAAAACAATTTTCTAAAATTACAACAGTATCTAAATTTCAAAATCACTTTAAAATATGTCCAGACGGTATATTTTCGGTATACTAGAGATATTTTTGTTCAATTTTCATTAAAAAAACAAAAAAATAAGAACAATAACAATTAAATCAATAAAGAAGAAGAAGAAAAATAAAATTCAATCAAAATTCAAAATATCGCAAAATTTCAAATAAAACGGTTTGGTATATATTTCAAAATGTCTTTGGTATATTTGGGAATACCTTAAAAATTTCTTATGAATACCTTCAGAATATTTTGGGAATACTTTGGATATATCTTGGAAATTCTAGAGAAATTCGCTGGGAAGAAATATCTAAGAATATATTGGGTATATATTGGGTATATCTTGGTTATACTATGACAATATTTTCGGAATACTTTGGGTATACCTTATAAATTCCTCGAAAATTTCCTAGAAGGAATTTCCTATGAATATTTTGGATATATTTTGGAAATATTTTGTTATACCTTTGGAAATTTCATTGGAATGTGTTGGATATACTTTGATATACTTTAAAGATACTTTGAGTATACCTTGGGAATTCCTTGAAAATTACTTTGAAGGAATTCATTGGATATAATTTAGAGATATTTCTAATATACCTTTAGAAATTTTATGACGATATCTCTGGTATATCTCGAGAATACCTTGGTGATTTGCATAAAAACAAAAAAAAAATAAAAATAAAAAGACATACAGATTTAAATATCATAATAATAATAACAAATGCATCAGAATCGCATTATTATCATCATCATAACTTGATATTGTCCCCATTTTTTACTTACAAATTTTTCTTATCATATCCTCTCTTTTATATATTGATAGCTTCAACAACAAACTAAGAGAGAAAAAAGGAAGAGGAAGTCCAATGTAACGCCATTGACTTTATTACAACCAAACAGTACAACAAACCACCACTGCCATCTTCTGTAATAAACTTCCCTTCTCTTTGAATCCTTCCATCTTTGGCACTTCTTCTTCTTCATCTTTTTCTTCGTCTTCATCGTCTACCTCTCTTAAACATAGTCTTCCTTCTTCTGCTTCTTCTTCTTCTTCCAATGCCTATTCTCATCAACATAGCAATCATATGGAGCTTTCTACATGATGGTGCTTTAGCTCTGCATTTTGGTAGTAGATCTAAGCTAGCGCGTCAGAGTTCATCTTTGGTGTTGAAATTATCTCAAACAAGAAATCAGTATAAAAGAAATTAATTTGAGTAAGATTGAAAAACAAGAAAAACTACATGTAATTATGAAAAGAAAAGATGAAAAATGGCAAATGGTGAAATTTTCTCTTAATATTAAAGGAAACTTATATAAAAAATAATTAACTTTGCAAGATATTACAATTATATCCAATTCTAAAAAAAAAATTCTATTTAAATTATATCAACTTTCATTTTTAAAATAAATTTAATGTCGGCGGTACAAACCAATCTCATAAACTAGCTAACATTTTTGTAGATTGACCGAGTGAAATAGCTGACACTGACGTATATTAAATATGGTAATTGAATTAAATATATCTAATTATAATTAGAAAATTAGTCTAAAGCGTTAACTATTTAATCTATTTAATCCAACCAACATATTTAATTCACATTCGTGCCAGTTTTTTTATTCAGTCAGTTCATATAAGTTCCAATAAAGTTTAGAGACTGGTTTCTTACTATCAAAACTAGATTTGTTTCAAAAATAAAATTTTAAATAATTTAAATAGAATTTTAAAAAATTTAAATATAATTGTAAAATTGGACAAAGTTCAAGATTTTATTTTGTAATTTTTCTAATATTAATATATATTATTTTGTGAATTTTGGTATGAGCCGAACTTGTTGCTAGGCTGTATCAACCCATATCTAAAACGATGTTGTTTTGTTCAGTTGAGTTTGCTAAATGGACTATACTAATAGGCTCGTTGATTTGGAATGGAGCTAGAACTCAGCCATTAATGCTGAAATAAAAGGAAAACTTTTAAAAATTTCAAAAATTTCTTAAAATATTATAACAAAATATTCACTCAAACTTTTTTTAACTATTAAATATGTCTAAAAATATTATAAAATTACCTATATTTAAAAAATAATTTCAAAGTATACAACATAGTATATATTCAGTATACCTTAAAAGATTAAAAAAAAAAAGTTTAGATACCAAATATAATTTGAATCCTAGCAGCCAAATTTTCTCACTAGCCAATAAAGCCCCTTTCCATAGCAATAGTATTCTCTCAACCCAAACAAAGATCAGAGTTGAACCCCAGCAACAGAAATAATGGAAATGGAAAAAATCTTTGCAGAACCGTAATTTAATAAACTTAAACATGCAAAGAAGGATAGTAAGAAGAAAAAGAAACTAACCACCAAACTAGTGGCTGCAATTGGCTCTACTAGTGACATTAAAAACTGTTATCAGCGGTGTATATGCCGTAATATATTTACTGTTTTTATATATTAAATAATATACCGCAATGGATAAGTGTATATTTCACATTTATAATAAATAAATATTTAAGTTGTTGATTATATTATAAATGCAGTAGTTAAATATACTGTGAAATATACAGCCATTTGATTATTCATAGAAAATCTATTATCAAATTGTTGATAATAATGAGATAAATATATTTGGTAAAAAATAATCTTAAAAATATTCATAACCAGTATAGAACAATGAATTAGACGTTTATTGAACACCTAGGTTATTACATAGCTTATTTTGAGGAGAAATCTCATTCTACATGATATAATGACATCTAAATAAACCAATGGGTTTTTAAAGAGTTAATGGTACCGAACAGTGACGCCTGATAATAACTGCATAGATAGTGCTAGATGTCAACAATTATTATTCTGGTCATAATATACGAGTTTTATATAATTCGAAGTCATTTGACTTGAAATGTTAAGATTGTCATTTCATAGGTAGCTGTAGAGGTATTCTTGCCTTATAATAGGCTATCCGCGCTTTGTAATCTGGCTCATAGTCACCACAATTAGTCATATAGTGAGACATGAAATTACTAATAGTAAGACTTGTTAACCTGTAGCACTAGAGGAAAATCATAATGGAGTTGATATTTTGGTTTTGATAAAATAAATTTTTGGTTACGAGAAATATGACTTATTCAATATAAGATTGAATTATTAATTAAATTAACAAAGAAAAATTTTATTTTAATTAGAACACAAATTATCATTCATTAGTATATTGACCAATAGAGTTTGACATGTTGTGACCCTAATCACTATCGGGATCATAATAAGAGAACTTAATATTATGATTTAGATGTCAAATTAATATTTGAGATTTTATCGGTAATTAAAAGGATAATTCCAGAATGATACTTAATGTATCAAAGTATACAAGAAATTTGAAAATAGTATCAAATATAATATTAAGCAGTTAATATTATATTTCTATCCGATAAAATTATTGATCTTATAAGTTACACCTAATTAAAATTATTTGTTTAGTCCACATTTATGATGTAATAAGTAATTTAATTGAGAATTAAATTAGAAATGATTATTTATATTTTTTGAGTTAAAATTAATATTTATTAATTTTAACTATTTCTCTTATATATAATTTTAATTAAAATATCAATTAAAATTATTATAATTTAATTAAGTTATTAATTAAATTAATTATAAAAGTATATTAAAATAATTACTACATATAATAAAAAAAGAGAATAATGATTATATTATTAATGGTGATAGCTATAAAATGAGCTATATAATTATTATACCATTATTATATTATAAATAAAATTAATTTAATTAAAAAAATCAAAAGTCAAAAAAAAATCTAAAAAATTAAAATGAATGCCCAACCACCCATCTCTTAATCCTTGTTCTTTTGTTCGGTGATGGAACCGAATGGTTTTGTGAGAAAATTTTGCTTTCTTTCCATTTTTCTTTTTATATTTTAAAGGATAAATTTTATGATTATATATCTGAAATTAATAAAAAAATTTAATCAATGTAATTAAAATTTTTAATTTTTTTGCTTAATTTGTAATTTGGTGAACTCGGTAATAAAAAATTTATTTTAATTCTTTTATTTTTCAATTTATTCTCAAAAATTATAAGATGATTTTTGAAATATTACAAAATATATTTTACTAAAAATTATAGATAAAGGTTCAAAATTAATATAAAAAATATATTTTTATATTATATAATATTTAATTATATATTTTAAAAAAATTAAAATTATTTTAAATTTATAATTTTAATCCAAATTTAAAGCTGCACTGTACCAAAATATATTTTGCGCTTCCATTGAAACCACCAAAGCAGATGGGGCAACAATTATCGATTGGTGGGTAAGCGACATGACCACCAGAGCCGTCACCATCACCAGCGTTTTCCTCAATGGGCTCCTCTTTGTCTCCAGCTCTTCTGTCAGCCAAATCATTACTATTGTCAATCGTTGAAATTTCTCGCCTGGGAACAATGACGTTCGATTTTACAGTCCTTGTGCATCTCACAATTTCCCTTACACGCGCCATCCGCGTATTTTCCATTTGTCCACCCGCCCTTCAATTTCTCAAATATGACTCGTTAATGGGAATTGAAATAATGTGACCTCAGAGTTCAGACTCGGTGAGAGAGAGATGCAACAAAGATTTTAGTAGGCTATACACGACTGTAAATGAAAAGGGAATGAAAAAGAGATGAAAAAAAAGTAAAATTGAAAAACAAAGTAAAAATAAAAAGTATATTTGATAAAAAAAAAAGTGCCTATAATTTATAAAAAAAATTCAATAATTCGTGTAAAATCTTCAAAATAAAAAGTGATTTTGAAATTTGAAAAAACATCTATAAATCTTATCTTACTGGCGATAATAATTCAATATTTTCGGTTTTCTTTAATTAGTTTTGATTCAATGGCAATTTCATGCACAAATATCTGAATTAAATATTAAAAAAAATACTATCAGTACTCTATCATACATTTCTCATCATATATTTTTTATATAATATATATATATATATATATATCCTATTTTATAAAAATATTAATTTTTATTATATAAATTAATGATTTTATATAAATTAAAAAACACAATGGAAAGTGTCAATTAAAAAGTGAATTAATTGAAATTTTTACTTATAAGAATTGTGAGATATATTAAATTCAAGTATTTTTATCAGTATTTACTAATATTAACAAGAATTTAATATTTATATAGTGTATATAATGAAATGATTATTTATATTGTGTAGCACAAGCCTATTGGGCCTCTTATGTATATATAAACCATAGAAAGGGCACATGCTAGCATTTCCAAATATTACAAGACGGTAGAGTTTCTAAAGATTATAGAAATAAGAATGAGAAGATTGTGCAAATTGTATCAAATATTATTATTTTATTACAATTTGATACTAAAATCTTTACTTATTGTAATTTAGTATCCAAATTTTTGGAAAATATTATAATTTGATATCCAAATAAA
The DNA here is from genome assembly GCA_949630135.1 of Balakata baccata. Taxonomy (NCBI): domain Eukaryota; kingdom Viridiplantae; phylum Streptophyta; class Magnoliopsida; order Malpighiales; family Euphorbiaceae; genus Balakata; species Balakata baccata. The sequence goes on from CATIWF010141765.1 coordinate 23,408, forward strand.
AATTTGGGCCAAACAAAATATTACGTTAGTGTATCACGCTAGCCGGTTAATGTGTCACATTAGTTAGTCAACATGTTAAATCAATTTTTTTACTATAATTTTAATTTGGATATCAAATTATAATATTTATAAAAATTTTAGTATCAAATTATAACAATTAAAAATTGGATACCAAATTATAAGGCACCTCACAAAATTTGGAAATATTTACATAATTAACACAAATAAGAATTAACAAGGCATATGGAAATCCTAACGTAGAAACTGGAAAGTACTAAATGTTGGTACCCACAAAAAAAAGTAGTAAAAATTGATTGGAAGGCAAAACTCATGGATGTTATTTTTGGTATGCAAAAAAAAGAGTGGGCAATCAAATCTTATTCCTAAATTATTATTTTAAGATTCCATTTTTTTTTCTTTTGGCATGATATATAATAGGATTTGAAATTCTATTTTTTAATTTGATATGATTATATAAATACGAAGAATTGAATTTAAATATTTATTAATTTCTATAATTATTCTTATTTTTAATAGTTATATATTTTATAAGTAAATAAATTAGTAATTTTTTTTAAATTTATGTTCTATATTTCATTTTTTTAAACTATTTTCTACATATATTTTAAAAATTTTGATAAAATTATTATTGATATCATTTAACTTTTTTTAGTAATTATAGAAAATATTACAAACAATAATTTTTAAAATTAAAATAACGGTACATTTCAGTTCAGTTTTAATAAAAAAAAGTTAATGTTACAATTCAGTTATAGATATTTTTCTCAATTTTGGAAAGATTTAGGATTCATGTATAGCTCTAGTTCCAAGTAGAATTATAAATTTTGTTTTTTTAATTTTATTCTTATATTTGAGTATTTTTTTATATTTTTAAATCATTTTTGCATATTATAATTAATTTTATATTTTTGCATACTTTAAATAAATATAGAGCTATTTATTACGTAAAATAAATGCTAAATTTTATTTTATTTTACTTTATTTTATAATTATATTATATTTATTGAACTTTTTTAATCTTCGTAATTAAGTATAAAAATAATTAATTTTGGGCAATCAAAATAAATAAGAGATTAGTTTTAATCATGGATCAAGAATCATTGTCCCATTTTATTTTTTTTGTCAATTATTAATTGAAAATTCGATTCTAGCATATAATGATTTAATTATCGAAGAACGTATAAAAAATTTATTAATTATTTTTTTATGAATGGGATGTTGAAAAAACGGTGACAAAAAGAAAAGCTCTGATCTTGATTAAAAGAAATTTTGATTATCGTAGTATTTAGAAAGTACCAAAAATTAGAAAGGATAGGACAAAAAATTCAAATACCACCAAAAAAAAAAAAAAAAATTGGAATTCTTGAATATTTAGCAATAAAAATTCTATTTTCAAAAAAATATGATACCAAATTTAAATTTAGGATAAAAATTCCGTTCTAATTCCAAAATTGAGCACACAACATGCTAAAAGCGCATGAAACGTATTCGTATTGCCGGAATTTTGCTCTCAATCCACCCACCTGGCAACAACCACCTCTCTACACAATCACAGATCTTTCTGCCTTTTCCGCTTACCCAAAACCAGAAATTTTATCCTAATTATTTTTAATTTTCTTGCTCAATAATATTCGATGCCCATTTCTCAGATATGTCCGATTCTGGTTTTGAGTTCGCTTTTGCTGCTCAGCTTTAAAGCGGTGTCGCAGCCTTCTGGATCCCGTTCGATCCTTCGTGAGACATCCAAGGACAACGCTATTAAGGTAGATTACGCCGTCGATTTGAATGTCTCCAACTTCGATGCTGTTCTTAGAGATACGCCTGCTTCTTTTGCCATCGTTGAATTCTTCGCTCACTGGTCAGTTTTCTAATTCTTTAAGGAACTTTATTTCTTTCAATATAAATCTCAAATTTGATTTTTTTCCTCTATTTGCTAGTGAAGTTTGAAGCTTTTATTTACATTGAAATTGGGTCACCTTCTTTCTATGTTTTGGAGTTGAGAGCCATACTTATACCCCTGAAAATGACGTAAAAACTTTGCAATGTTAATCTTATTTAGATACTGAAAACTTTTTTTTTGACAGATAGATACTGAAAATTTGATGTGCTTATTTTGATATATATGGGTATCACTTAAAGTAATCAATTTAGTTATAGGGCCAAAAAAAATAGTAAAAATGATGTTAATGTTTCGATATCGCAAGAAGTGATCCTTAATCTTTAATTTGCCAGTATAAATTAAAGCGGTGAAGTTTTTAGGTGGAGGATTTACCAAATGCTTCTTTTGTATTTCTCCGATTTTGTTGATCACTCCTTTGGGCCTTTATCATTCCCTTTTTGGTCTACTTGAGCGCCTCAACCAGTCTTGAGACTTTATGTTATTAGTAAAGAGGAATTTGTTTTCAGTAAATGCAAGTATGCTCAATTGTGATCCTTGAACTAGTCACCAAATTGCTTAAAACATCCCTAAACGTCATTTTGTATTTTAAAACTTGTGTCACCAAAATCCTTTTGGTCATTTTTAGATGAATCACTCGTTGGAAAATTGACATCTTTTATTTTTTTCTCCTGGATACTAAATCATTCTACTCAAACTATCTTCTTGAACTGATAATAATTGAAGAAATAACTAAATGAAAATTACCTATTAACCTAATAAGTTAAAAACTAGAAACTTCTCCATTACCTCTGAAATACATGAATTTTAAAAGTTAAAAGTTTAATCAAAAGATTTTGTACACTAAATGAATAAAACTCAATTGCATATTGTGACCAAAAACTTGAAAAATGCCATAAGAACTATCACAATCAATAAATTGAAAGAAAAAGCATTACCATTCTAAATGCAAGCAAGAAATATTGCATTCTTGCAAATTTAAGCTGAGAAAAGGAAATAATAACTTGCAAAGAAATCTACTAAATAATTGAAGAACAAATTTGATTTTTAAAATAAATAAACCAAAATGATTTTTGAGATAAAATGTTTGAAGTGTGCTGGTTTTTAAGATGCAAAGTGAAGTTCAGAGACATATTGGTGATTCTGATTCCAGGACAAGTTTTTAGAGTCTATATATGAAATTTACCATTATATGGATGTTATGAACTTGTAACTTTGTAGCTATTTTAGCAGTGCAATAGTTATTTATGTGTAGCAGCTGCAGCAGCAGTTGTTGAGGTGTGACAATAGCAATCATTTTTTATTATTATAAATTTAATTTTAGGATCGCTATTTCCCATTAAGTTCAGTTTTATTTTGTATGTAAATTCCATATATTGCTTGTAAACACGGAACAGTTCCTTTAAGGTGCTGGACAGATGTTTAGTTCATGTTAGTTTGTAGTTATAAAATCTTTTTTTTTTTTTGTTTTAGTTGCATAGAAAATGGAGGAGTTTTATTCAAGGTAGAGTTCTATACTCTTAGATAATTGGGTTCTCTCAAATTAGTCGTCTCAATTAGCAAAACTAGTTAGAAAAGGACGAAAACCCCATAAACACTCGGCTAGATCCCAAACACGGGGCTGTAGCAATGGCCGTGATAGATACTGGTGGAAGGTCAAAGAACCTGCTTGACTCCATGTTGGTTGTCTTTTGTTTCTCTTTGATGAACATTTACATTTTCAACATTCTATACAAGAGCTCTTTTTTGTCTCTTAGTACTCCTTTTTATTTGGAATTGTTATTCTTGACGTCAAGGAAGTTATCCCAAGTATTAGTACTTTTTTTTTCCAGTAAAATTTTTTTTTACCGTTTTGTCATTCTATAGTCTGATAAACATTAATCATTGACAGGTACATCCATGTATAAACCCTGATAGTGTAAATGGAGTATTCTTATGGATTTTAAAGATTTTCTTCTCTGACTGAACTAATACACCTGTATATGTAGCAACAATTATATAAATTTTTTTTAGTGTATGTCTTGTGAATACCTTATTATTGTGTCAGTGATTGTGTTCTATGACTCGTATCTTCATGAAATTATTGTTTTTCAGGTGCCCCGCTTGCAGAAATTATAAGGTATTTTGTGGAGCATTGTCGTGTATAACATTTTTTTCATGTATATTTGCTTATTTTTTTGGATTTGAAATCAAATATGCAGCCTCATTATGAAAAGGTTGCAAGGCTTTTCAATGGACCTGATGCGGTGCATCCTGGTATTGTACTGATGACAAGGGTGGATTGTGCACTAAAGGTATAAAAAAATTTATCCTTTTTTTTTCTTTTTTCTGTGGATGCTGCTCAATACTTGAAGGTTTCAGATTATTTCCATTGAATTGAAAATTAATAGTTTCCACTAAAGTCAAATTTACCTTTCTAGCTTGTGGTACTGTTAGGTTTAGCAGTCTCAATTGACAATTATTTTTTGAAATTTGTTGATTCTCTTATTGTTTAATTATGTTAATTACCTAATTCAGTTTACTTAAAAATGCATTTCTTAGTGATCAGTTCCTATTCTTGTTTGGCAGCACAGATAAATAATAAACTTTGTGATAGATTTTCTGTGGGTCACTATCCCATGTTATTTTGGGGCTTACCTTCCAAATTCGTATCTGCTGGTTGGGAACCTAAACAAGAGAAAAGTGAAATACGTGTAATTGGTGATGGACGGACAGCTGAGCGCTTGCTTAGTTGGATCAATAATCAATTAGGAAGGTATGAGTTTTCATTTATCATATCTTGATTAGTTGAGATCTCTTTTTTTTTTCCCCTCTCTGAAGTAAGATCTTTAAATTGTAATATACTGTATCTTTAGGCCAAAGTAGGCTTTAAGAAGGTGATTTTGGAATATATTGATATTGTACTAACTAATGAGATCACAACTTCTCAATTTTGGCGCTCTTTGCCATTGACATTGACAAATTGATTGTAGAGAACAGTTTCTTATGTTCTTCAGCAGTTTGGGCATGGCTCACAAATAGCATGCTGATTTTTCTCCTTTGTTTGGCATAGATTTTGAACCTAGATACTCTCCTCAAAGCAGCCACCTCATGTCTTTGCTTATATTGTAATGCTCCAAGACCTTCAATTTTTTCACCTCGGATGGACTAGAGATCTTTCAAAAAATGCTCATTCAGTCAAAACATTTTTGTGGATGTTGCTTTTTTATTTTTTATTTTTTTCTGTTAGAGAATTATTTTTTGCATTAAAATGCCTGCTTCAAATGCAGCAAAACCTGAAGTTCGATGAAGGTAACAAGCTGTTAGACAACAACACCATCTTTTGTGGGGCATGTACTCCTGAGGTTTCATGGCTGTTTGAAAAGTCAATTATTTCTTAGCATCTGCCCATCTCATTGAGTTGAACTTTGTTTGCGTAGTTGTATGCAGACAGTTGTGTGACAACACATATAGGTCTAAGCTTGTTTATCAAACATATAGATCATGCCGCACAGAGATAATCCATCTAAAGGAAGGCAGTGGCACCTTTAAAATGCTCCTAGATTGTTGGTGAAGGTATTAGCCTGATAGGAATATATATTCAAGTTTTAGCCTGATAAATGTAAAAAATTAACATTCTGAGACAAAATAATTATGGTGGTGGTCAAGTGTTCATCACAGTTGAGGTTATTCTTTATTGCTATCTCACTGATTGAAATTTGCATGACAGCTATTTGTAACAGATTTGAGGAGTAAAGTAGTGGTCATTACCACTACAAAGGGCACAAAAGAATCTGCCACGTTGTCACCAGTTTCTGAAATTCAATTGTGTCTCAGCCGCTGCCAATCCCCTTTCATATTCTTCTCACTGATATTGTTAAAAGATCTCACTGCTTGGAAGCTTTTGCTTCATTTCATGTAGTAACAAGGCAAGGATCAACTAAAAGGGTTGTAGTTGGTTGATAATGGTGACTATAAATCATAATGTGTATTCCTTCTAATTGTTTGGTTGATTCCTCCAATATATATTAGTTATAAAACTTCTGTAATTTTTACAAGAAAATTTGCATGGCAATTCACTGATACCATTACATGACAGATGCATACTGTTACATGTGGCCATGATTTAATCCATTGCATTGCTGTAACATTTTTTAGTTTTTTTAAGCAATGACATCTTATTTTTAATTGTTTATTATGGTTCGTATATTTCTCTGTTTCTATATTACTGCCTGTTACTTCGGTTGTTATCTGTTTCTTACTATTATTATGTGCAGCTCATATGGTTTGGATGATGAAAAGTTTGAGAATGACCATCTTCAATCTAACATATCTGATCCTGGACAGGTTTCTGTTAGCAAACTCAAATTTTCTCTTGCAATTCATTTATGAATTCGTTTATTAAATTTTGAATGATAACTCATCTGCTGCATGTTTTATGCAAGATTGCTCGTGCTGTGTATGATGTTGAAGAGGCAACAACCACTGCCTTTGAGATTATAATTGAACACAAGGTGATCATTTTCTTTTGATATTGTTATGTACTGTGCATTTGCCTGTGATTCTTGTGTCTTTTTCTTCATCTTCTTCACCTATGAATAAATGTTTTCTTGCTGCAGATGATCAAATCAGAAACACGGGCTTCACTTATTAAATTCCTTAAGCTTTTAGTGGCCCATCATCCTTCTAAGAGGTAAAGACCAATTGGTTTGCAATGGAGTTCGCTAAACCGCAATATGGTGTTTCCTTCATTGATTTACTCCAGATTACATGCATAAGGTGCCGGAAGGGAAGTGCAGATGTGCTGGTAAACTTCAATGATTTGTGTCCCCCAGATGATAAACAGGAAGTTGTCAGTAATGGCAAGAGCTTGCTGGGGAATATCCAGATTTGTGGGAAAGAAGTTCCTCGGGGATATTGGGTATGTAATTTATTCCTTTCTTCACTAGCTGTAAGAGCAGTCTTTTTGGTGAGGAAATGCTTTTATTACCAAAATTGAGGGTGTTACTGTTAATCAGATATAAATACATTTGTAACAGAAAAATGAAGGGCCCCAGTGGTTTGCTTATCACTATTTTTATAGTATGCACTGTTTATGCATGTTTGTTTACTAATTGGACTTGAGATGCTATAATTGTTACTCTTTTTCTGTGAGGTGCTTTCAATTGTTAGTTTATTAATTTATGAAGTTAAATTTAAAAGAAAAAATCATTATGATTATTTCCCTCCTTTCCAATGTTTTTCTAATTTCTTTGAGGCATTTTTCTCTCTTTCATTGGCTCCCTCCCTTCTCACTATCCATAAATATGTCGACACGTTTCAGGCTAATTCATTCAATTTAAAAAAATATTGAAGTCAATTTCCATAACCTTTAATAAATCACTAAATAAATATTTAGCTTGTAAGCGTTAACAATAAGGATGCATTTGAGCTTATTTTTCTCATGGCTTATATTAAGTTTAGTTATTTTTGTTAAAGATTATGACTTTATGACATATCTGTCCCATTTATTCATCAAGAAAATAGTAAAAGTTCATTTATTAAAAATGATAATTGTTTCTTCGTTTTTATATTTTGTGTAGTTAAGTTGATATTCACCTCTGCTGCAAATATAGTCTGCCTTTTGTTACTTAACCATTTTGGATTATTTATTTTCTTGTCATCTTATTTACAGTAGCTCTGTGTTTTTCAGATGTTTTGCCGTAGTAGCAAGAATAATACAAGGGGCTTTAGGTAATGATTTATTCTCTATTCCTTTATTCAGGCATGGCAAGTTGCTTCTAACTAGAGTTTGACCTAGTGCTCTATCAGTTATCTTTTCCAAATGGGGAGTTCCTCTTAGTTTCTTTGTTGAAGTTGCTTTAGTCTGTGGGCCAATTTTTGACAAGTTTAAGCTAGAGAGACATGCCAGACTCATTTTAAATTTGCAATCTATAGTAATCTTTTTTCACAAACGAGACACGGAAATGGATGTCCCAATGCCTCCCTCATTGTAACCACTGTGTGCTTTGTTTGCACCTAGGTAATATCTGTGTTGATTTCTCTTTTTTTATTTGTAGCTGTGGATTATGGGTTCTATTGCATTCATTGTCTGTGAGAATTGAGGATGGAGAGAGCCAGTTTGCCCTTACAGCTATATGTGATTTTGTCCACAATTTCTTTATTTGCGAGGAATGTCGCCAGCATTTCTATGATATGTGTTCAAGGTAAAATTAATCATTATTAGTTTGGTTTTAAGCTCTCCAAGCTTCTTTCAGCTAACTGTGGGTTCTAAATTACAGTGTTGGTAGTCCTTTCAAGACATCTCGTGACTTAGTCCTTTGGTTGTGGAATGCACATAATAAAGTGAATGAGAGATTAATGAAGGAAGAAGCATCTCTTGGAACTGGCGACCCCAAGTTCCCGAAGATTATCTGGCCTCCAAAGCAGCTATGCTCTTCATGTTATCTCTCTCAAAGCCAGAGAGATGACGAGATAAATCAGATTGAGTGGGAGAAGAACGAGGTGTACAGGTTCTTGACTAATTATTATGGCAAAACACTGGCATCTTGGTACAAAGACAAGAGTTTTCTGGGCAATGAAGTGACTCATGGGGCTATTGAAGATTTGGTAGCCTCAACAAATGCGGTTGTGGTGCCTGTGGGGGCTGCATTGGCAATTGCTCTTGCTAGCTGTGCATTTGGGGCACTTGCTTGTTGCTGGCGTTCACAGCAGAAGAGTCGAAAGTATTACCACCAACTACACTCTTTAAAGAACATATGATATTTAGGAGGGCTGAACACTTTTTAATTAAAAAAAAAAAAACCCAACGAAGCATAATAGAGAAGGGAAAGGGAAAAAAAGAGAGAGAAGAGAGATTTTGATAGTTAGGAGGTAAATTTCTTATTATTTTTTGCATTCCATTATATTTCAGGGCAAGGAGGAATCCGAACTAAAATAGTTAAGGACCAATAATACACACTGATTAAGCTGTCCAGTTGAGTGAATTCAAAGCTCTGATGGAACGAAGATTACAAAATTACTGGCCTGTGTAGGCCTTGCTTTGAGGTCCTCTCTGCAGTACTTTTTGTTCTTCCCCCCAAAAGCTCCTCTACATGTTCTTGGGTTGTACAGATTGATAACATAATCATTATTTTGGAAGAGAATAGCCTTATTTTTCGCATTTCAATTTTATTTTCACTTATATCTTTATGTATTTCTTTTGTAGCACATATTTGAATGGATCTGCCTAATGAAATACTTGCTGCTATTTCTGAGCTTCCATTGCTGCTATTCAATGTGCTTGTAGCAACTGGTTTTCGGAGCTAGGGATGATGAAGGGAAGAGATAATTTATAGTTGACATCCAAGTTGATCTGGGAAATGGTGCTGACAGTGTCCATTATCTCTACTAAATAACATATCTATTAAGAGTTCAAAGGGTATGGTGAATAATGTGATGGGTCTCCAATATATTACTTACATGCTAGGATAAAGAGAGCAGTTTTAGTGTGTGGACTGCAGCTGAATAAGAGGTATAAAGGTTGTTTGTAGATTGTTCAGGGATCGGGTTTGTTGCAGGGTAATATGGATATTTTCATAGGGTAGTATGGTTATAAAAGGGGCAGGTTGTTAGGGTGGGATGTGCTGAATATTTTGCTGGTTTGGTAGTGTTTGAGAGAGAGCAAGCACTCTCCAAATGCTTGTATTCTGTCACTATTTCAGTTCAATATCAAATTCTCTTTGATATTACTTGTTGGTTCTCATCATAATGGTGTTTCGTTATTTCTGGTTGAGAAAAAAACAACTGAACTCGAATGGGGATCCTTTGTTACTTCAGTTGGTGCAGATGGAAGAAAATTACCGCTACTTGTGGATGATGAGCTAATACGTGAGAATGGGAATTCTGAAAAGTGACATTGTAGGCAAAATCAAAGAAATTAAAAGATAGGTAAGACATATAGCTATAGCTGTATGTCACCTTGTCTTCTAATAATTTTTGTATGTTTGCTACATAATCAAGAGCCGGTTATCGTAAAAAAGTACATCTTCATTACTGATAGTGTGCCTTGTATTTTATTTTTTTTTGGGTACGAATGTTTCTATATACAGTTGATACTTATCTGACTATACAAAGTTTACCCAGATCATGGGAAACACAGAAAATGCACATGTATCTAGCAGGATCAACATAAAGATTGGCAGATGCCACTTATTGCAAACTGAAGCCATTGACTTATTGTGAAACAACTTAGATTTGGCATACATTAGAAAACCTAACAAGCATTGCTTACATGCGGCTGGGTCTGTATAGATGAATGCTCAGTTTCTTCATCAGCTGCAGTCAAAGATGAATCTGCCAGTGCCTAGAGGCCAACAATTAAACAGATAAAAACACAAAGCTCAAAGTCATTTGAGTTTTGCATACCACAGAAACGGTGCATATCAGACTTGGTAGGAATTTACCCGTTGATAGTGGCGACGCTGAAAAGCAGTCACAGCTCTCACCATGACATATACTGGAAGAACAATCCCAGCAATTCGTAGAAATAACAACTGTCAAATATGAAACAGTTATAAATTTGAGCATTTTGTTATAGTGAATTTCATCAACATCCTCTTAAATAAGAAGCTCAACTGGTAATATTAATTTTTCTTACCATAAGGAATGGGAAGGAAATATCATTGTTTCTAGTAAGGATAGATGGAAGAGTATGCCGTAGAACCAAAAGAACCATAAACTGCAAAACTCAAAAGCAGAAATGAAAACATGGAGAGCATTTTACAAGATATAATGTAAGCAACATGGTCGATGAATAAGATTCTGATCCATGTGCTTGAATACAGAGAAAAATAAAACTAAATTTTCTCATTTAGATCAAAGTCTATAAGATCCAATCCAGAATTTAACACTTCTAGACATAGTTATTAAAAGCGCTAAGGGGTCATGGAGCCTAGGCGTAAGGTGCAGGCGCGCACATGAGTGACATGAGGCACAAAAATAAAAAATAATTGAAAAAAATTATAAATTTTATTATTAGACTACTAGCAAGATAATATAAATTATAAATATTAAAACTCAAAACACATAAGTCATAACAACAAAATAGATACACATACACAGAGAAAAAAAAACTTAATTAAGGTTTAATATCTTAAATACAGGTTCTCAGGTTTACTAAACACACAAGGATTATAAGCTTATTAATACTGTATTTAACAAATTCTTACACTTATCAATTATGAATTATCATAGCAAAACACAATTAGTCTTGCACCTAAATTGTGTTGTTTAAATTATCTTTGTAGTGGCTGGAACAGAGCCTAGTGAGCCTTGAGCCTGAGGCGCGCCTAACAACTATGCTTCTAGAAAAGCATGTGTACTTTATAAAGCACAATTTACTATTGCCTTAATACCATAAGTGTTTGAAGGGGGAAAAATAGAGGCATAGAGATTGCCTAAAGTTGGCAGAGGAAAGAGAGATTTACAGCAATAAGAACACTGCGACAGCAGATCAAGTTTCTTGATGAAGCCGAATACTCTTCATAGTCAGAATTAAGTTGGTCAGTTGACACCATTGCTATAAAGCGAGGACCATGCAAGTCCCTTCTGGAAGTCTCCCAACTACCCCTGATAAACACAGCACGGGAGCACACCAGTAAGTTCCAGTGAAAGGAAATACGTTTACACAATGAATAGCATCAAGTACATAAAACTACCTGAGGTTCATAGGAAGGCTTCCAATTTGAAACAAGGGTGGCGGAGCTGTATAACCAGGCTTGAATTGCTGAAAATCAAATTATTGTCAAGAAGCAGCTCAAATCAATCTATAAAAACTAAAAGTGCAAAGATCTCCCAAAAGCAAAAAGTCGTAACTAAATTGAAAATTAAATCAAAACAAACTAACCCAACCTGATGGCATATTTCACATATGGTGTTACCCTTCTCATTACACCACCTTTGAACACATACGCGGTGAGCATACTGCAAATACAAAGAATCATTGTAATTGGTTAAGCAGCCAAAAACTAATTTAGCAGTTTAGTACTTTATTCTTCAGTTTATTGGTTACAGGAAACATAACCTAAGTTTTTTAAGCATCAAACTAGAAAATGTAAAAAATACTTACTGAAGCAATTACATGTAGACTGTAGAAGCAAGATGGTATACTACTAAATAAAATAACTTCAGGATTGAGCCAAGAAACATATTGCTGATAGAACATATACATTCAATATTCAACTGGCAGAAGCAACCACAGATCAACTGACCTGAATTACAATCCCCGTTTCTCATTGTCCAAATATGTATAGCACTGCCTATCATATGAAAAATATAAAGAACTGCTCCATCTTTGCTTGAGTGGTACAAGGGGGCTATTAGTTCTGTCAGGTGGCATGCACATGAAGCTTTGTAATATGAACTAATTTTTGTAGCTGGAAGCTGCTGGATTATTGCATCAAATAAGATGCAACAAGCATTTTTCATGATTAAGACGCATCATGACAAATTGACAACAAATTTCAGCACTTTATCAAAAATTTGTTAAATTGAAGCCATATGATTCAGTGTGAGTTTTGTAGGGACATTTCAAGGAAACATAGAATTGAAGCAAAGATATTTAATTATTTCAAGTAGCAAGTCAGATGCTTCAATTTCAATTACATAGGGAATGGTATATTTGGCTTTTGCTTCTGGAAGAAGAGGAGGAGACCTCCAAGAAGATAACAAAATCCTCATCTTTTGAAAACAATAATAACAAGAAACTGCAAAGGATTTGATTAAGACCTATTTATTGACAATGAAATATTATACTCCCATATTAACAGAATGACCAAAAGAAAAAAAAAATACTTGGCAATTGATTTGGCACTAACTGATGTCATCTAAATAGAAAGAGATTGGGTAAAAAATTTCCCATAAGTAACCAAAATGAATGAACTATAACGAAAAATTATTCTATCACACCACAAACAAATTAACTTTTCCCAGAACTTGAATTTATTTAATAAAACGAGAACCTTAATTACCTTCAGGCTCCCACAACAAGAACAAGGAGTCTCCATATTGGAATCTGCATCCTCATCCTGGCATATCCTGCACTCAACCATTTTCCTAACGGTTGACATATCTCCAAAATCCACTTTATGAGAAGCTAAATCAATTTTTGTTTCATCAACAGCTGTTGCTGTTGCCTGCAAAAACTCGTTTCTGCTCCCAATTGCAGCTTCTAAAGTGGATTCTGTTAGCAATCGATCCACCAACAACACAAAATGATCCCCCATGAATAAAATTCACGCTGAGCCAACAATTAATTTTACTATCTCCAATTAGAATTCCAACAAATCCTGGATACAGACCAAGCTGCTTATTCTTCAGTGGAGAAACTGAAAACCAAAATCGAATATAGTTGGAAGCAAGAACAAGGACAAACAAGATAGTTAATGATCAAACAAGAACATTAAAAGCTGAAGAAGGAAAAAAAAAAAACAAAAGAGAGTTTGATAATTGGGTAAGGAAGGAAAAATTAAAAAAAATAAATAAAAAGGCATAAGCTTTACAGTAAGTGCCTAACAAATCAAGCAAAAGCCAACAGCTACAAGAAATGACAAAGACCCAGTTGAGAAAAATATACATCTAAGAATTGATAACCCAGAAAGGGGTAAACGAAAAAAACATAACAAAATGGAAGAAACCCATATGCAAAAAGGCACAGACCTTTCCAAATTCGAGGAGTAAAAAGAAAATAAGCATCAAAACAAGAAAAGGCAAGTGAAGTAAGGAGAATTGAACTTACAAGAAGGGAATCTTTCTTGAAGCTGAGAAAAGCTCTCTTTTTTTATGTGTATATTTGGGAAGAAGCAAGAGCTTGATTGAAGCAACTGGAATGGAATTAACAAGAAACAAACTTTGCATAAGCAATCAAGCGAAACCCACCAATACACAAAATACCAATTACTATTATTCGTTTCTCTGGTATAATTATAGCTTAGAACACAATTCTGCCCCTTCTCTCGCTGGGTGCGTTTGCTTGTGGGTTGCTTCTTTATGGGTTACACATATGGAGATATGTAAGAAGGACTGGACAGATTATTATAATGGCAAAGACTTTTCTTCTGTTTTTGTGTAAATTTGAAGAGAGAAAGAGAGAGAGAAGAAAAGTATGAGAGAATGAAGCGGCAAAACCTGAGCTCTATGATGATTGATTCGACTTTGTTTTTTTTTTTTTTAACAAAATGATTGGTTCACCTTTTACCTGGCAATGGCATGGTCAAATTCTTGTGCACTTTCTTATCTTTCTCTTTCTTATTTTACTTTCGGATTTCTGGTTTTTTTCCATTAAATTTTACAAAAATATTAAAAAATGATACCGCTTTTCATTTGTGCCGCCGCTTAACAATTTTTTTCAACTTTGTTGAAAATATTTCTTTAAAAATTACAATAGTATATAAATTTTAAAATTTTTTTAAAACATGTTTAGGTGATATATTTTTTACATATTTTATAAATATTTTAGTTCAATTTTTTTAAAAAATAAGAATAATTAAATTATTAAAAAAATAATATAATTTAATTAAAATATTACAAAATTTTAAATAAATAGTTTGATATACTTTTCGAAATATTTTATGTATACTTTTTGGAATGCGTTACATATATTTTAAGAAAATTTTGGATATACATTATGAATTCATTAGAAATGCTTTGGATATATCCAGGGGCGAATCTATAAGTTAATCTTAATGGGAGCAAATTTTTTTTATATAATAATTTTTAATAATAAAATATATATTTCTATTAAATTTAATAAGACATTGTTTGGATTGAGAGAATTTAAAATTTATTAATTTTATAAAATTCATTAATTGTGAAATTTATGGATTTTGATAATTCTTTCATTTGGTTTGACTATAAAATTCATGAATTGATGATGTAATTTTTTTTATACTTATGATTGGTTCATTGATCACAATATATGAATTTAACAATTAATTTTCAATTCTACCATTTATTAAATATTAAGAATTTATTATTAATTAAATATATATAATCAATTTCACCTTATGCTTAAAAATTGAAAAAAATAACATTGATTTTTTAAGACTTAGCAAATAATAAATAATAAAAAAATAAAGTTAATAGTATCGTAGAATTTTTTACATTCTAGAGTTATAGTTTGTTTTTATCCTATCTAATAAATAGACTATACCGATCTCTATATTAAATATATTAATATAATATTTAATATTAATTAATTAGAATTTAATTAATTAGAATATAGAATAATAGTATTAATTAATAGAATAGAATAATAAATAGGTAAAATATGTAATTTCTTAATTTCTAAAATTATCTTGTATGTTCTTTATATAGATTTAATAACTAATAAATAGATTTAAATAAATAATAAAAATTAAGTAAAATTTCAAAGAATTTCAGGATTTAGTATATTATTTTATTCATTAAAGACATGTATTATTTTTTTTAATCATTTCATTAGCGAGGAACAAATAAAAAAGAAGCAAATATATTTTATACCCATAAGTACCAATACACAATGTAGAATTGACTCTATCTTATATGAGCGAACACGTAGAGATTTACGCATCATTCAAAATACCTATTAAGAATTTAACTTTATTCGTTTTTGTCTTATTTATATTTATATTTTATTTATTTTATTATAATTTTTTCTAATTATAAATTATAAATAAAAATTCACGCATAAAATATTCTAAAAATGATCTAATTCTAACAAGTCGCACTCTCATATTTTAAAAATACATAAATAAAAAAAATTTCATAATTGAACTACCAAAATAGAATAGAATAAAAAATCAAAACAAAAATGCTTCGTTTTGTATTAAAAAGTTAGGACTTATTGCTTCTTATAAATCTAAAAAATAAATAGAAACATAGTTCCAATAAAGGGGACCCATGGGTCATATTCTCTCTGATATGAGTTTTGCTCACATCTCAACTGAATTCAAGGACATATTCAAAGAAATTATGACTTCCAGTTGGAATGTTTTGTGGGTTCCGAACAACTACAATAGCTGAACCTAATAAGATAACAATTACAATCCAAAAAGTAATAAGTACTTGGTCGTGGACTTGGAAACCTAATGTTTCCAATAGAATATCAATATCATCGATCTCATAAGTATCATACCAAATTCCATCAATCGAATTACTTTTTTGAGAAATATGAGACATTTAAGTCATATAAGTAAAGATATTTATTCATTCATAAGGAAAAAAAATGTGAAGGGTGATTGGATTGATGATAAAGAAAGAGAATTTTTAGTTCAGTTTTTCATCTTAACAAAAAAAAAAAAGATTGATCAAATTGAAAATGAGGTTAGTGCAACAGTATTTTACAAGACGCTTTAAATGAAATATTGTACTGCGATTCTAATCTAAACTTCTAATCAAAATAGAGTTTAAAATATTTGTATTACTTATTATTACTATATTTAAAATTTGGATTTCGAGTTTGCAAATTCTAATTTTTTTGTACTATTATGATTTGGAAGTCGATCTAGGGCAAGAATTCGAATCTATTATGACATAGCCGCAAGGCGCTCAACGGACCTTTATGGGTTTTGAATTAATACAAAAATAATTTTTTGTCCAACCTAGTATATTCTTATATTAATAAAAAATTTCTAACTGAGACTACTTTATATTTTACTTTACATAAGATATATTACTATTACTCTATTCCAAGTCAGGTGAGAGGTCACTAGTCATTACTAAGATATATTACATGATCTATTATTTATTTAGATTTATGCATTCAAATGTATCTTTTTTTATCCGTTTTAACAACAGAAAATAAAAATAGAAAATATAGAGAATATGCATTCTCTACTACAAATGGCAGCGAGTATGAGTTTCACGGATATCTGCTCAATCCGAACTCGTCTAAACTCTAATAGCTAATCTTATTAAGGTTTGAGGACGGATATGAGTAGAGGTCTTCGGGCACCTACTACCTGATAAACCTGATTATATATTTCAAATTTATAATAATCAAAAATTAATAAAAATATACAAACAATTTATTATAAATTACTACAAAATCAAATAAAACAAACAAAATAAAAATTTAACACATTTAAATTAAAATAATTCATCAAATTGTATAAAAATAACATTAAAATAATAA
>CATIWF010141774.1:0-71846 GCA_949630135.1 Balakata baccata
ACTTTGGTTAATTTAATTAAATTATTATAATTTTAATTAACACTTTAATTAAAATTATAAATAAGAGAAATAATTAAAATTAATCAACATTAATTTTAACTCAAAAATATAAGTGATCATTTCTAATTTAATTCTCAATTAAATTACTCCCCACATCTATATATGGACTAGACTAATATTGTATTTTGAGTGTGACTTATAAGGTCAATAATTTTATCGAAATGGAAATATAATATTAATTCCTTAATATTATATCAGACACATTTTCTAAATTCCCCGTATACCCAGATACATTAAATATCCTTCCGGAATTCTCCTTTTAATTATCGATAAAATCTCAAATATTATTTTGACATCTAAATCATAATATTAAGTCCTCTCATTATGATCCTGATATTGATTTAGGTCACAGCATGTCAAACCCTATTAGTCAATATACTAATGAGTGATAATTTGCGTTCTAATTAAAATAAGACTTATCATTATTAATCTAATTAATAATTCAATTTTACATTGAATAAGTCATATTTCTCCTGGTTAGGAATTTATTTTATCAGAATCAAAACATCAACTCCATTAGAATCTTACCCGGTGCTACAGGGTAACGAGTCCTGCTATTGGTAATCTCATGTCTCACTACATAACTAACTGTGGTGACTACGAGCCGGATTACCAAGCGCGAATAGCCCAGTACAAGACAAGAGCACCTCCACAGCTACCCATGAAAGAACAGTCTTGACATTTTAAGTCAAATGACTTCGAGTCATATAAGACTCATATATTATGACAAAGATAATAACTGTTGACATCTAGTACTATCTGTGTAGTTATTATCATGCGTTACTGTTCGGTACCCTTAATTCTTTAAGAATTCACTGATTTATTTAGATATCATTATATCATGGAGAATGAGATTCCTACTCAAAATAAATCATGTGATAACCTAGAGGTCCAATGAATGCTCAATTCATTGTCCTATACCGGTTATGAACATTTTTAAAATTATTTTTTACCAGAGATATTTATCTCATTATTATCAACAACTTGATAATAAATTCTCTATAAATAATCAAAAAGCCATATATTTTATGGTATATTTAACTACTGCATTCATAATATAATCAACAACTTGAATATTTATTTATTATGAATGTGAAATATACATGTGTCCATTGTGGTATAATAATTAATATATAAAAAGTTGTGAATGCATTAGGGCATACACACCACTGATAACAAATCTGATGCTGATAGCTTTTGTCTAGGATTTTTTTTAAAAAAATCTAATGAAAACATAGGGATGAAGAGTTAGTGAATTCGTGTCTATATGTTATAGACATGCAGTTATTATATTAGAAAAATTGTGTATATTTTTCATATTTGAAGATGACTGTATTTGCTGCTCGAAAAAGTGGAAGAAGTATGGGTTTTGTATTTTCCATATCTTGGAGTGCTTAGTTAATGCTAATTATTTATACTTCTGGAACCCTGTTTTTTCCTTCTATTTTAGCTGTAATGTAACTTTTATGTGATAGAAGTAATTTGCTTACATGGATTTCTTTGTTGTGCTTTCTCTATTGAGTATAGCTACTTTCTTTATGTTGCTGTTCAATAAATTTATCTTGATTTGTAGAGCATTTCTAAGATGCACCGGTGTACCGTGCACCGGGTGTTTTAAAACCATTGGATTATAAACTTTTAATCTCATCCGTTGAAAATGAATGGTTGAGATTAAAAGTTTATAATCTAATGGTTTTAAGGCACCCGGTGCACGGTATATCGGATGCACCACAGAAGCCCTCTGATTTGTAACTCATTTGAGAATTTAAACAGGGATTGGCAGAACATAAAGATTCCTTGGGTGCACCTCTTTGCCCTTGTAGGTAAATAGATTCCATGTGATGCTATTTTTTCAGAACAAATAAATTTCGATTTGTATTTATACTTAATCTACTAAACCTAGGATGCCTAAAAATAATTAGTACCATTATTTTACAATTTTTGCTTCCTTGGTCTACGGGCATTATGACGACAAAGCTGCTGAAGTAGGTCAGGGTTTTTAGAATTGTCCGTGTGTACCCATGAGAGAAAGGTACAAATATATCTTTTTTCTTTACAAACTAAAATGTGGCATGTAGTTACCTTCAGCTATATTTTGGATAATAGCTCGGATTTTTTTTTTATGAATTTGAAACAAGTTCTTAAAATTTATTCTCGAGTTATTGGATAAACAGGCTTCATTCTCTCTGCTCGATTCTATTTTTCTCTGAGTCTAAGTGAGAAGGATTCAGCATCTAGATTTTTCTGAAGATTTGAAAAATAGATCCCGTTAGCTGACTCTGAATAGTTTGTGATGAAAGGTTTGGCTGAGTGTCTGAGTAGCCGGTGGTAGATCAGTCATTTCTCTCATACAGAATGCTAGACTAGTCTAGCTAAACGATTGAGTAACGATAACTATGTTTGCTTCAAATCCAGATTAATTTCTGTCAATCAACTTTTTATCACTTATGGTAAAATAACTATAAAATTTTTTATCATGAAAAAATTACTGAACCATTTTTTTTTTCCAATAAAATTATTTCTGGCGTAAGAATTCCAATCAGCAGCTGGATTGTTGAGTTGTAGTCTGATATGGTACCGGAGATTTCAGACATAACACCAGCTCAGCAGTAGATGTACATATAGGACGACACCAGGATGCCACATTAGCATCACACTTTCATGAAGACACATGGCATGACAACTTGTACAAAACGCCAAACTCCAGCTGTTTTCTCTCCTGAAAAATCAGGACAAAATCAAGCACAAAAATTTTAGAATTAAGTTAGACATTTTAAAAGAAGATTTTAAATTTTTTTAATTTTTTATAAATTATTTTCTTAAATTTATATATATATATATATATTGTTTGTATTAAAAACAGTTTTTAAAATAAAAAAAATTAAAAATACAATTTTTTTAAAAAAAATTGTTTTTCCAAATTTAATGCTAAACAGCCACCCATATATGGAACTCAAAGATCGGATTACCAACCAAGAAAAATCTCCAAACACAACCGGAACACTTTGCCATATTAGCTTCTCCAAACCCAAAAATCGATTTATATGGACTACGACTATATTGCTGCTGAAGATCATAAGGAGCCCATCGAGGAAAAGGCCATTCTTCGTCGGATGATGAAGACGAAGACGAAGACGAGATGAAGATCATGAAAAGGAGTGAAAGTAATGGAGAAACTAAGCCTCAAAAATACCAAAAGAAAAAAAAGATGCCATTGAGACTTTTTATGTTCTTAATAATTTCCATAAAGAACACGTTTATTTGGAGACTTGAAATCTGGAAACGGTGCTTACTGGTTATAGTAACATTATGCGTTGATTAGTTTCAGGTTGGGTTATGGGTTTTATAATTTTTTTAATTGACAGAAATTTTATGCTCAGAGAGAGCTTTGTACTTTTGTTATGGATATAGAAAGAGCATCCAAAATTGTGTTTGCTTAGGGTTACTTCTCATTGCTTGGACTTCGATGTTTAATAAAAAAATCCATAAGAAACACAAAATCCTCCAAAAGGCCTTTCAAGTATTAGTAGCAATATTAGTGGGTGCAAAGAAAATATGGAAAGACTTCGTTACTAGAAGCTGCTGCTGAAGAAATGCTAGAGTAGAAAAAGAGGAAATACAGTAGACAGAGAAAAGAACAAAGACGGGAAAGAGAAGAAGAGAAGAGAGAGAGACATGGGTAGCACGTGTATTGATGACGTGGAATTTTTATTTTAGTTGCTGATGTGGAGCTTTGTTGGCATCTGATGTGGCACTGTGTAGGTGAGGTGGCAATACACATCAACATTCCGATGCCATATAAGCAATTCAACTGGATCTGCCGAAAGTGATTTTATTGGGAAAAAAAGATAGTTTAATGATTTTTTAATTTAATAGTTGTTTTATAGTAAGTGAGAAAATTAGAATGAAATTAACCTTCAAATCCATTTTGTTCAGTTAGAGGCAGCAGCTTCAAATCTTATTTTTAATTGATTCATAATTCCTTAACTTGATTTTGGTGTTTACTGAGTAGAAATATAACGGAATATTCTTATGATTTTCTCCTATTTTTTGGGAGTGAAGTATGGGTTATTTATTTATTATTTTTTGGGAGTGAAGTACTGGTAAAATTTTGGTTCTTTGTTATCCTTTCTTCAATTTCTTAGGCAATCTTACTGTATTAAATTCCAATTTCTGTATAGTTTTCTTCTTGTCTCAAATTGATATTTTGTAATAATATAGAAGAGATTGCATTTTCCCATTTACTTTTCTTGCTCAGATTCCAGCTGAGAATTTTGAGCAATGAAAACTGTTTGACTTTGGATTTTGAACCGTAACGAATGCGATAGACCAACTAAGATCAGTAGTTGGTTTGGTTTTTAGTGCAAGTTCTAGATAAGAACATATCCAGAATTCAATTTAATTTCGAATTAATGATTACTGTAGTCTCAAAAAACATCTTATTATCATTATGATTATTATCTTTTTCCATCTATACACTATTATGTTTTTGCGATTTCTGCCATTTTTGCCAAAATGAAGCAACACATTTTGCATCCTTTTGATTGATTCTGCGTATTCTTCAATCTCAAGTATTATTATTATGTATGCATCCTTGTCTTAACCTAAGAAAACTAATCATTTTGTGCATTTATTAACTTTGAATAGTTGCTAGCATCATCCTAAGTCTTGGTGCATTCTTTAGTTATTTTTGACAATGAAATTTTCCAAGCTTAGAAAATCTATACGAGTCCATGTTAGACTCTCGTCCCTAGCTTAGAAAATTCTTACGTTTGTGGTTTTTTCACCATGCTTTTCTTCCCGCCGGGGAAAGAAAGATATAAAATCATTTTTTATTGTTCCACAGCGAAATGGTAAGATGACATTTTTCTTAATACAATGTTCCAACAGAATGTATGAACAAAGGAAAAATGCTAGGTTCAAGCATATGTATGCATAAAAATCTATTTAATTTTTTTTTTTTGAATAAGTATTTGACTAGTGAGTTATTAAGTTGGTATCACTAGTTTTTGATATATGCACCTGGATGGTCTTCTACTCAAATCATTGTTGCATTTGTGTGAACCTTATATTATGGGAGCAATATTGTTGATTGATAGAAGCGAGAATTTTGGCTTTATTGCTTCTTTCTTTGATCTTTTCAATTACATTTTTCTCTTTTGGATTTCTGTTCATGCTAATTTTTCTAAGAATATAATTTAATTCCACTGTTCTTTGCAGATTCATTCTGCAACTATTTTGGACAAAAATAATGTAGTTAGGTGTGACTCAAAAGTTTATTCACTACAAGAGAAACAACTTTTGGTGACGAAATATTAGCGAGAGTATCTAAAACCTCTCACAAAAAGCACAATTTCTATAGATCTAGTGAGAGTATAAAAATACTCTCGTCAAAAGCATAACAATCAATAAGAGGATTTATGTCAGCTAATTATTGGCATCCAGATAATCTTGGTCGTTAGAGCCAAAAGAAAAATATTACCGCCCCTCTTTTCCCTCCAATTGAATATTTTATTGTTTTTTTATTAAAAAAATGAACAAAAAAACACAAATTATATATCAGAGAAAATTATCTATTAAAAAAGTTTCACTTCTCCCTGAGTCGATTTCTGCTTTCCTTCTTCCTTTCTCTCTATCAAACTTTTGAACCCTAACTCTTACTCCATCCAAGGATGGCATTCCAAAATCGCTGGTCAGAAGCTTGAGAGTGTTGTCGTGCTGCACCGGGATTAAGGATTTTTTCAAAAATTTTCTGATATGCATTGTTGCTGCAGTGATTAGGTACCGATTTTTCTTCTTCAATTTGACCCATTTCAGTTTTAAGTGGAATGATTTGGTGTTCTTTTATCTTACACTAGCAGCCAGAAAATTTGGTGGATTCACTTGCTATTCTCGACTAAATGTTCTGCCGTTTCAAACTCCTTTATGGGTTACTTCTCTTTATTTTTAATTTGTTATTCTTTTCTTCATAGCTTTCTTTATCGATTTAATCAGAGTTTATCTATGCTTTACTTAAATCTTTGAGCAAGTTCACATTAGGTTTTTGTTTTGCTTGATTGCATTTCGATTGATTCCTTTCCCTTTACTCCTATCTCACTGTTGCATGACTTGGTGCTTTTATTCTCTATTGCTCTCTCTTATTTAGTGTGGTGGGGATTAATTTGCAGGCCTAAGAGCATAATACAAGGATGTAGATGATGGGCAGCAATGGGTTTTGCTGGAGTAATCGGAATGCTTAGAAAAAGTATTGCTTTTTTAAGTTAATAAAATTTCCAATGTCTAGCTAATCCTACTTATATCCATTTTAAGTTAATAAAATTTCGGAATATGTCTTAGTAATCGGAATGCTTAGAAAAAGTATTGCTTTTTTTTTTTTTTGCTGTGTAATTCCCATTTCCCAGGATTAACTGAATTTAAAAGGCTGTTGACTTGTTTATTTTGAAAATTCATAACAAATTGCTTTTTTGGGTGTATGCCCCCTGTAAAATTTTGTGGGTTCACTTACTTTGCATAAGCATATGCTTTTTTTAGCTATCAAAGGAGGAAACATAATGTTATGTGTACAGTTGGACAACTCTATCTACTGTGCTCGAGAGTCATGCGCTTAGAACAACTGTATCATAGCTAAGATATTAGGAAGATTGTGATTTGTTGATTTTCCAATAAAAACTGTTGTGACATTCCTTGATAGTTTTGAATGAAACCAATCATTACTACCTTAAGGTATAGATAAGTGGACCATTAGTTGTTAGTTTGGTAGAGGGGAAAGTGTCTGTCTTTGAAATCACAACTGTATGTAGTTCTCATCAGCATCCACCACCATTTATCACAACCATCAAAATTACAGCCAAAATCAAAAGTTAAATCAAACAATGTACGGAACCAGAGAAAGATCAACTGAATCAACAATTTAAGTCATCTTTCTTAATCTCAAAATATACAGAAAGTAGAAAAGATCTATATCATAAGTTTTTCCACATGTTATACTTACTATCAAAAACCAGAAATATCCTGCACAAGCATAACTGCTAGTAGTTACATTGATGAAGCTCAGATAAGAAAGAAAAAAAAAAAATTGGTTCCGTTTTACTGTGGCCCAGTACTGGTAGAAGGAGCACCGCATGATTGCTCTTCCAGTTTATGCCTCCTTCACTTCTTCATCTCATTCTTCTCAGCCTAATTCTTTAATTGTATGATAGGTGCACTTATTTTGTTATTTATGCATTTCATGGGATTGATATATCACATTGGAAAAATTGGTTTACTCTTCCAGCTTATGCTCAATCTCTCCTTCACTTCTTCCTCTCATTCTTCTCAGCTGACTTCTTCAACTGTATAATGGGGTCACATATTTTATTATTTATGCATTTCATGATATCGAGATATCACATTGAAAAAACTGAGTGTTATTTTATCATTTAGTTCAAACTCATCATAATAATGAGAATTCACACAGAGACAGCAACAAAGTCGGTGAATAGATTAAGAGCATGCTTCACATATTCCAGATCTCCTAAGTTAGCTTTCTCAATTATATATATCTTGGGTATCAACGACAACATAGCCCACAAACACCAAAAGCCTAAAGTACAACTGCAATACATCAAGATGATGTTAAAACAAGCATAAAAGACTAACAACAACCAGGAAGTTGATTGGTGCGCATTATAGGAAATAGTAATATACTTGCACATTCTACTCAATCCTATGTCTCCCCCTGCCCCATCCTTAACCTGAATCTGATGGCTAGCTATATGCATAATAAAAGGTTTCCATTATTTTAGTATTGTCCAAGCTCAAGGGTTTTCTTGTTTGTAGGCAATGGGGTAAATAGACACTAAATTAACGTGGTCCATGCTTAAATAGAAACTATTATTTATATAGAAACATAACATTTTTCTAACCATAAAAACTCAAAAGGGCTACAAAAATAATTTTTTTTTTTCTTTTTATAAAAAAGACTATATTTTTTTAGTTGATCACCAGATGTACTGACTTTACTGATCATAGTGGAGGAGATTATATGGAATTTTCGTGTTTAGAAGAGGTGCATTTGCACAAGGTGAACAGATGAGGCAAGAAGTTGTATATTTTATACCTCTTTCAATAATTTGCATATTGAATATTTCTCACTGATAAGTGGGAGCTAATTTCAATTATATACTATCATGTTAATGAAATTTTAAATTTTGATCTTTAAATGGTTACAATTTTGTAATTTTTGTTTGATGATACTATATTTTGAAATTTAAAACAATATAGAATCAAGGGCAAATGTTACGGAAATTTAGAAAATTACTGCGAAGTGTGCAGTTGGTGTAGTTAAAGTTTCTTGAAAAGTGAATAACTGAAAGCTGACTTTTAGATCAAGAAGAGTGTAGTAGCCCTAAGGATTGAGTGGTTTATATACTGATATGATCATTTAATTATTTCATTATTTAATTGTTTGCTAATCTTACATTATAAAAATGCAGGATAACTTGGGAGAGATAAAAGAGATCCTGTTCTCATTCATATTTGGTATCTCCTAGAAGAACAAACACGTAAACTCAGAGAAAAGGTAGGCTGTCTTTTTCTATAATTTATTTGTAAATCAACTTATCTATGGCTTACAGGTATTAGGTGTCATAATAAGACTCAAAAAATGTGATTTTATTCCTTATTTGCTAGTCACCTGTATAAATCACCATACTTTAATATAATTTTCATGTTACTAATACTCTTCTGTATTCATTCAAAAATAAAATTTTACAAGGTAACAATTAATTAATCAGAGCATAGGTATAGAGTATTTGTTCCCAACATCATTGGCTTTGCTAGAATGAAGGTTTGGTTGAAACTGTAAGATTCTTGCAAAATTCATAAAATATGAATACATCAAAATGGAAGGAAAGGAAAATAGCTCAGAGCATATCAAAAGAATCTTTGATATCCAAGGCACATTGATAATTTTTAAGTGAAATTAGCTGGAAGCATAACCAACAGCAAAATTTGGAGCCATCAAAAGAAATAGATTGGCCAAAAATCATAAAATGGCATTTGGCTCTATAATAATAAATGAACTTGTCAAGTCATACGATTGGACATATATGCGGACTACTATATATTACACATGAAATTACCATTAGCATATTTATATGCAGCTAAAGGCCCCTCATCCAAATTTAGCAATCCCTTTTATCATTTATTATACACTTTCATTGTATATGAACAAAAGGCATTTTCATTAATTGATGTTCATTTCCTTTATGAATAGATTATATCATTAAATCATTTAATGAAGTCTATGATATAAAACATAACATGAAGAAAATCATAATGAGATCATAATATTGAGATTCCTATCATATATAATTATGTTAGTATCTAAATTATCTCTAATCATAAGATCAATAAGACGGGACATTGTTGATGCAGATAGACTAGCACATGTTATACTCTTTGATTGGATCAAGTAGTAGATCTCATAAGCTGTAAACATAAGATATTTAGAGTTAACATGTGGATGCTTGCTAAGAGTAGTCAAGTACATTGGAAGACCTCTTATGAGACAATTATATGGCCTGTCTGCTCAAATGTCAATGATAGTCTCATCATAGCAATGGTGCAAGTATCCTTAGACTTGAGGTACTCAAGGATATCTTCGATACTAATTCTGTATTTTGACTCCATTTCTTGTTGCCTCATAAAGGTCGCTCACAGGGTGGTGATTAGGTACAACTTGAGGTATTCGAAGGTAATTGGGTAGTCAATATAGGATTCATCACTTTCGATAGAGGGAGTGTATACCCATAGCCTGTTGTTGGGATTATTACTCGGGAATCTCTAGTGAGAGTGGAAATGTCATGAGGATGGTCTTCAATAACATGTCTAATAGAGTAATGACTCTTAATGACACGATCTAATATCATTTCGGCTAAGTGTGACATAGTCAGTTTAACGGGAACTGACATAAAGTCCATGCTCTGAATTGAGTGAGGTATAGAATGGTGAAATGACGAATTACATGGATTATTGTTTACGGAAAGGTTCGTAGTCAAACCACTGACTTTCTGATCAATTGAGCGTCATGATGTATTGTTAGATACTGCTTATGACTTGCTCAAGATTAATTGTTGATCTGGGAGGCTAACATAACTGAGAACTTAATGGGTCACATGCTTTGAAGGTGTGAAGGAGTAAAATGGTCTTTGATATGATCCAAAATATGAGAGAGAGAGTTGGGGTAAGACGGTGTTGCAATTGTAAAAGTTTTGCGGTTATGAAGTCATCGGAGGATCATGGGCCCACAAGGGCTGGCAGGCTGCTGGCAGCAGCCCGCCTATCCCTTTCCCATGCAGCCCCAAAATCGCTATTTTCATGGTTTTTTGATTTTTGAATAGTTTTTGGGTGTGAGTGAGACTGTAAATCCTGGAGTGTTTTTGAAACACATATATAGACTATTTTACATCAGAAAATTAATAAGCCTCCAAAGAATTAAAAGTTAATTCTCTCCATAAATACTCTCTCAAGAACATATAACCTTGCTAGCACAAAGTGATTGTTCTAGCCATTGCCTTTGAGATTTCCATCTTCGTTTCTTCGCGTGGATCAACATTGGAGGCGATTCTACCCTTGGATTGTTGTGGTTTGTGATAACTTGATAAGGAGAAAAGAAGGAAAAAATCAAAGAAATTAAAGGTAATCATCTTCAACCCATATTTGGTTAATTAGTTTTGATGGCATAAGTAGAATCATTTGATTCAGGTTTTGAAAAATTTTATTTTCCATTGATTTTTCCGTATATGATACATATTCAAAACCATTCATTGGCATTAGAGCCTCATTATGCTTATCAAAATTAATTTTAATTGAAGATACAATTGGATTGCATGATTTTGACATTTCGTGTTCCATAGGTTTGAAACATTAATTTTGATTGTTAAATTCGTTTTAATTTATCTATATTTTTATAATCTGATCATGAGATGCCTAAGAATGATTTGAATGAGATTCAAATGGTAAAATTCGGATTTATTATTAAAATTGGCAAAAACTAGGTTTTGTATGGCCTAGTGATATTGTATGAATTCTTTTATGGGACTGTTGATTTTATTTTTGTAATATGATTATAAGAATATTATTCTAACATGTTAAGAATGTGTTTTAACCTCTGGATGGTTCCAAAAATTAATTAAAAATCGTTTTAATTAATTTTGCAAATAAGTGACAAAACGAGACTATTTTGTGTGCTCGGCGGGACTATTTTGTTTGTAAATTTTTGTGTGTATTAGTTTTGGTTCCAGCGCCTTAAAATTATATTTATGTGATGATTATGATGTTATTTTGATGTTAAATGCATGCTAAAATGATTTTGCTCGATTTTAAATTTCCAAGTTGATGCTAGTTGTTAGATGAGCCTGCTTGAGCGTTTTATGTGTTGGTTCACTAGTCTTAATGATTTGTCTTGTACAAAAATTATTTTGGTTAGCTTGAGCTGACCTAAAGATACTTGGACTAATGATATAAGTTTCTGGAATATTTGGGAATTGATTTTGAATCAATCTAAGTTGAGTAATCTCAGTATGCATGTTGAAATTGAATTGTTTGATTTTAACATCATTATAAGTTGTCTTAGATGTGAATTAATTTTGAATCAATTTTTGGAAATATGAAATTTTAATTTTAATATAATTAAAGGATTAAAATCCATATAAAAATTACATACAAATTAGAATTAACCTAATCAACATAAGTAGGTAATTTCAGTTCAAGTGTTGAAACCAGTTTTTCAAATTGGAATCCAGAATTGTCATTTTCTATTTTACCTTATGCATTAGAGAATGCATGCTAGAGGTGTATAGTATGCATGATGGATAATTATGGACCTAAGCCAATATGATTAAGCATGCATGGTTAAATTTTTGATTTGTAGTAAATAGGGTATGTGTGTCCCTATCTCTTTTTTTGTCTCATGTATTTCTCATCTCACTCCCTTCAAATGTAAATTGAAGTTTTCTTTTAGAAATATGTAATTAGATTATATAGGATTATGATAGATTAGAAATGCAAAGGAGCAAGAAGCAAGGAGGTGGTGCTATAAACAAGAAGACTTAGAAATAGAAATTTGATTTCTATTTTTGGATTGTAACTCATGCATTAACCTAGGTGAGACCTAATCAATCCCTTTTTGGCTCAAGGGATTGAAATTAGTATGTCCATAATTATACCATATAGTTAATGTAACTATTTTTATATATTCTTGTGATAATAAATGTATAATGCATGCTAGTAAAGTAATGATGAGACTAAATTAAGAAAATCTCTCGCCTAAACAACATTAAAGCTTATGTCTTCTATTAATATGGGAAGAACAATAGTACTTTTAGAGTTAGGATTGTTAGGCAAATCCGAGTCCGCTCTGTAAGAATATGTTCAAACCATTAAAATGAGATTTCATGATCAATGGACTGGCTTTAACTAGACGCATTAGCTTGTTGGGCAAACCCAATGTTAATGTGGATAGAGACGAAGTTGAGTGAGTGTACATGAGATGTACATGCATCAAAAAGTTGATAACTCAATGAGTGTGGACACATCAACAGTTGATAGCACTAGATTCGATAGTTGCATGAGAATGTAATAGGTATGGATCAGATATTTACCTTTGGACCTAAGGTGGTTTGTTGGACAAACTCAAGGTCATTATTAGAGATGACATCTCCAGTGCAATATGCATTGAAGATGAATGAGTATATTAAGATATTGGGTCAGAAGTAGCATGACACTATGGATACCAATACTATAGTCTACCATCTTAGAGAGCTCTTTGATGAGCAAGAACGATCCAAAAGGTTCGAGATCTCTAAGCTGCTCTTCTGCTCAAAGATGGTTGAAGGGACATCTCCAATGCAGCATGCATTGAAGATGAATGGGTATATTTAGAGATAGGGTCAATTGAGCTTTGTTATGGACCATGAATGTATAGACTTAATTCTCACCAGCCTTCCTAACAGTTATGCACATTTTATGTTTAACTATCGGATGAATAAGATTTCATCCACAATACCCGAGCCTCTCAATATGCTAAAGAAAGTTGAGCCTTCTGTTAAAAAGGATAGTAAAGTTGTGATGCTGGTGGACTTTTCGAGTTCTAAGAAGAAGAAGCAGTCTGCAAAGTCTAAGGGATGAGTGGCTAAGAAGAAAGCCAAAAAGATTGCTCCAAAAGGGACTTCCTTCCACTTTGTCAAGGATGGCCATTGGAAGAGAAACTGCAAGGTCTATTTGGAGTCCTTAATGAAAAAGGCATCTGATGCTCCATCTACTTTAGGTATTTATGTCATTGAAGTTAATATTGTTTCTAATAATAATATATGACTATTAGATACCGGATGTGGCTCACACTTGTACTGATATGTAGAGCCTAAGAAATAGTAGGCAACTCAACAAGGAAGAGTCGGACCTGCGCGTCGATAATGGAGCAAGGGTTGTTGCGTTAGCTGTAGAAACATATGTATTGACACTTCCTTGTGGACTTGTTTTAGATTTGGATAATTGTTTTTATGAACCCATTTTGACTAAGAATATTATTTCGGTTTCTTATTTAAATAAGAATGGATTTCATTTGATATTTGATAACAATAGTTCTATTATGTTGAATGATATTCTTTATGCATGTGGTATATTATGCAATGATATATATATATATATATATATATATATATATATATATATGATATGTCTAATCTAATTTTAAATATCAATGAAAATAAAAGGCAAAAGCAAGATAATTTGAAATCACCCTATTTATGGCATTGTCACCTTGGCCATATAAGTGAGAGACGCATGAGTAAGCTGCACAAAAGTGGTAGCTTAGGGTCCTTTGATTATGAATTATATGACACGTGTTAATCTTGCTTATTAGGCTAGATGAAAAAGTTATCCTTTAAGGGAAAGCGTGATCGTTCCAATGGGTCATTAGACCTGAAACATTCGAATATATGTGGTCTAATGTCCATACATGTTAGAGGTGGTTTCATCTACTTCATTACCTTTATTGATGATTATTCACGATATGGGTACTTGTATTTTATGATATACAAATCTGAATCTTTTGAAAAGTTTAAAGAATTCAGAAATGAAGTAAAGAAACAACTTGGCAAAAGTATTAAAACACTTAGATCAAATCGAGTTGGTGAATATTTGAACCAAGAGCTTCTAGATTATCTTAGGGATAATGGGATATTATCATAATGGACTCCACCTTACACATGACAACACAATGGTGTGGTTGAAAGGAGAAACCGAACCTTATTAGACATAGTAAGGTTAATGATAGGGTTAGCGGATTGGGGTCATGCACTGGAGATTGCTGTTTATATTCTAAACAGAGTTTCATTAAAGTCAGTTGTTACTCTATATGAGATGTGGACTAACAAGAAATCCTATCTTTCTCACATGAACGTATAGGGTTGTCCAGCTTATGTGAAGCGGATTATGTCAGATAAGCTAGAAGCTAAATCTGACAAGTATCTGTTTGTAGGATATTCTAAAAAAACGATTGGATATTAGTTCTACAACACTTTGGAACAAAAGATGTTTGTTTCAAAGCATGTTCTCTTATTAGAGAGAGTTTATTCGAAAAGCAGATAGTGGGAGCAAAGTTGAATTTAAAGAAGTTCAAGATGCTCAAGTAGACGCAGATCAACTGCCTGAACCCGAGGCTGTTAATCATATAAATGAAGTAGCAGCTAAACCTTCTGAAGCACAAAAGCTTTGTAGATCTAGTAGGATATGCACTATTATAGAGAGATGAATTTCTCATTAGTGAACTGAATGATGTATTGCTTATAGAAGATAATGAGCCTATAACCGATAAAAAAGTTTTGAATAGTTCAGAATCTGACAAGTGGTTAGTTGCCATGAAGTCAAAAATGGATTCTATGTATGAAACCAAGTATGAACTTTGGTTGATCCATTCGAAGGAATAAAACCTGTAGGGTGCAAATGGATCTTCAAGAAGAAGACCGGCATGAAGGGGAACATTGTTAATAAGGCTAGGCTAGAAGCTAAAGGATATTGTCAAAGACAAGGATTTGACTATGACAAGACTTTTTCTCCTTTAGCTATGCTTAAATTCATAAGGAGACTCCTAGCCATTACCGCTCATTATGAATGTGAGATATAGCAAATGGATGTGAAGATGGCTTTCCTTAATGGAAACCTTACCGAGGATGTGTACATGACATAAGCAGAGGGTTTCACATCTAAAGTTGGCCAAAAGGTATGCACGCTTTAAAGATACATTTATACATTGGAGCAAGCATTCCAGAGTTGGAATATCCAGTTTGATGAGACAATCAAAGAGTTTGGTTTCTCACAAAATTCGGATAAACCTTGTGTGTATAAAAAGGTTAGTGAGAGTGCAATCGTATACCTTGTGTTGTATGTAGATGACATATTTCTCATAGGAAACGACATCATGGTCTTACAATCAGTCAAAATATGGTTGTCTAAGAATTTCTCCAAGAAAGACCTTCAAGAAGCAACTTATATTTTGGGGATAAGGATCTATAGAGATATATCTAAAAGGTTACTTGGTCTTTCAAAGTGTACATATTTAGACAAGATACTAAATATGTTTAGCATGAAATAGTTCAAGAGAGGATTCATTCTCATGACCCATGGGATCACCCTCTCAAAGTCCATGTGTCCAAAGACACAAGACGAAAGGACATGCATGAGTATGATCCCATATGTTTCGGCTATAGGATCAATCATGTATGCTATGATATGTATGAGGATTGATGTATCATATGCTCTGAGTATCACGAGCAGATACCAATCAGATCCTAGTGAGGGTCATTAGATGGCTGTCAAGAATATCCTTAAGCACTTGAAAATGACTGATGATGTATTTTTGGTATATGGACATGAAGATGTTGTAAGCAGGTATACTAATGCTAGCTTCCAATCTGATAGGGATGATTCAAAATCTCAATCAAGTTATGTATTCATATTAAATGGTGGAGCAATTGGTTGGAAGAGTTCCAAATGGGAGACTGCCAATTCGACAACTGAAGCGGAGTACATTGTAGCTTCTAAGGTAGTTAAGGAAGTGATTTCGATAAAGAAATTGATTAGGGAACTAGGAGTAATTCGTAGCATTATTGATTCGATACAACTGTATTGTGATAACAATGAAGCCATTGCACAAGCAAAGGAGCCACAGTCTCATCAAAGGTTCAAACATGCGCTCAGAAGATACCATTTGATTAGGGAAATCATTGGTAGGAATGCTGTAAAAGTAGAAAGAGTGCTCACTGATCAGAATATAGCTGATCCTCTAACTAAGCCACTTTCCCAAAAAAAGTACGATTCTCATATACTCGCCTATGGAATTAAATACAAACGCGATTGTCTTTAGTGCAAGTGAGAGCTTGTTATAAAATGTGCTCTAAAGGCCTTTAGCACTCATTGTACACTTTCATTGTATGAATAAAAGGCATTTTCAGAATTGATTAGATCATTAAATTATTTAATAAAGTTCATGATGTAAAATATAATATGAAAGAAATCATGATATTAAGATTCCTGTTATGTGTAATTATGTTAGTATCTAAACTATCCCTAATTGTAGGATCAACAAAACGAGACATTGTTGATCCAAATAGACTACCACATGTTATAGTCATTGATTGGATCAAACAATAGATCTCATAATCTGTAAATATGAGATATTTAAAGTTAACATGTGGGTACTTGCTAAGAGTAATTAGATGCATTGGATAACTTGCTATAAGACAATCATATGGATTATTAACTCAAATGTCAATGATAGTTTCATCATAACAATGATGCAAGTATCCTTAGACTTGAGGTATTTAAGGATATCTTGAATACTGATTTTGTGCTTTGATTCCATACCTTGTAACCTCACAGAGGTCGCTCATAGGGTGGTGATTGGGTACAGATTGTGGTATTCGAAGGTAATTGGATAGCTAACAGAAGATTTACCACTCCCGAAAGAGAAAGTGTATATCCATGGCCTCTTGTCAGGATCATTACTCGGGAATCTTTGGCCATAGTGGAAATATCATGAGGATGGTCTTCAATGACATGTCTAATAGATTAATAAATCTCAATGAGAAGATCTAATAGCACTTGGGTTAGGTATGATGTAGTTAGTCTAGCGAGAGCTGACAGTCCATGCTGTGAACTGAATGAGGTATAGAATGGTGAAATGATAAATTGCATGGATTATTGTCTATGGAAAGGTTCATAGTCAAACTATTGATTTTTCGGTCAATTGGGGGTCATGATGTGTTGACAGATACTACTTATGAGTTGCTCGAGTTCAAGTGTTGATTTGGATGACCAACATAATTGGGAATTTAATGGGTCATATGCTTTGAAGGTGTGAAGAAAGAGAAAAATGGTCTTGGATATGGTCCAAAATATGAGAGAGAGAGTTGGAGCTTGACGGTGTCACGCTCACATAAAAGTTTCATGGGTACGAAGTCGTCAGAGGACTGCGGGCCCGTTAACATGCAGGCTGGCAGGTTGTTGGCAGTAGACTGCCTATCCTCCTCCCATGCAGCCCCAAAATACCTATTTTCATGGTTTTTTTAATTTTTGAATACTTTTTGGGTGAGTGAGACTCTAAACCCTAGGGTGTTTTTGACATTCTCTCCATAAACACTCTCTCAAGAACATATCACCTTGCTAGCACAAAGTGATTGTTTTAGCCATGGCCTTTGAGGCTTCCATCTTTGTTTCTTCGCGTGGATCAACTTTAAAAGCGATCCTATCTTTGGATTGTTATGATTTGCGGCAACCCGACAAGGAGAAAAGAAGGAACAAATCAAAGAATTTAAAGGTAATCATCTTCAACCTATGTTTGGTTAATTAGTTTTCATGACATAAGTAGAATCATTTGATTCAGATTTTGAAAAATTTTATTTTCCGTTGTGTTTTCTGTATATGATACATATTCAAAGCCCATCAACATCCAGTTGATTCTATGGCTTGGAAATCCTTTGATGAACTTCATAAAAATTTTTCCTCAAAGCCTCATAATGTAAGATTGGGTCTTGCTAGTAATGGTTTCCAGCTATCTAACCACTCAAAAACTTCATACATCATTTGGCTTATGATACTAACTCCTTACAATTTGCCTGCATGGATGTGCATGAAAGAATCTACTTTTTTTCTTTCAATGCTTCAACTCAAAAATTTTACATTACATGCATCTCTGTTGTGGACAATCAATGATTTCCCTGCATATGGGAATATGTCAGGTTGGAGTACAAAGGGTAAGTTGGCTTGTCCTTATTGTATTAAAGAAACTTGTTCCATGAAGTTAACCAATAGTAAGAAGCATTGTTATATAGGCCATCGCCGTTATCTTCCTATCAACCACAAATGGAGAAAAGACAAAAGTAAATTTGATGGAACTAAGGAATCGAGATTGCCACCAAAGTCACTTTTTGGAAATTATGTTCTTGCACGAGTTAATGACCTTAAAGGAATAACTTTAACTAAAGCTCGTAGCAAAAGGGTGAAAATATCACATGATAAAAGAGGTGATTATTAGAATAAGAAAAACATCTTTTGAACTTCCATATTCGAGTATGCTTTTGTTACGACACAATTTGGATGTGATGCATATTGAAAAGAACATATGTGATAATGTGATCGAGACTATTATGAATATGAAGGAAAAAACTAAGGATACTGTTCAATCTCGTCTTGATTTGGAAGTGATGAAAATAAGGCTGGAGTTGCATATTCATAAAGGGGATAAGCTTGAATTGCCCATAGCATCTTACTCTTTATCTTATGAGGAGAAGCACTTGTTTTGCTTATTTTTAAAGCAATTAAGAGTTCTTGATGGTTTTTCATCTAATATTTCTCAATGTGTGAACCTCAAAGAGCACAAAATTTCTAGTTTGAAAGTCATTATTGTCATGTTCTTCTACAACATCTAATTCCTCTTGCAATATGGGGTTTCCTTCCTAAAAAAGTGTGAATCCCTCAATGAGCTATCTTCGTTCTTTAGCAGTTTGAGTGCTAAGACATTAAGAGCAGATGAATTGGAGCAAATTGAATCTCAAATTCTTATAACTCTATGTAAATGAGAACAAGCTTTTGTCTCTACTTTCTTTGATGTGATGGTGCAATTGCCGATTCATTTGGCTAATAAGCCTAAGATTGGTGGGCCTGTCCAATATAGATGGATGTACCCTATTGAACGAGCATTATATATGAATTAAAATAGCTAATTCGCAATATGGCTCGTCCTAAAGGTTCAATTGTAGAGGGCTATATTGCTAAAGAGCGTTTGACTCTTTGCTCAAGGTACTTAAATTGCATTAAAACCAAATTTAGCAGACTTGAGAGATATAATGATGCTTGCTTTCACCAATGCAATGGTGAACTATCTGTGTTTTCCCAACTTGGACAAGCACTTGGTTCCGGCATGGCTCGTAATCTTTCTATTGATGAGTGGGAGCAAGCTCATATTTATGTTTTAAAAAATTGCAATGAAGTGCAATTGTTTCTTGAGTAAGTGAAATATTTCTTTTAGTGTGTGTGTGTATATATATATATAGAGAGAGAGAGACAGAGACAGAGACAGAGAATACTTTCAACTTCATGCAAATAATATGCCACAATCATCAAATGATGAATGACAGATGTTTTGTTGATTGGTTCAAAACTAGAGTTAGTGAATTCGTTTGAAATTTTATGTTAGACAGCATTATATGTCCAATTTAAACTATTGACATTGTAACTTGCTTTAATGTTGCCCAAGTGCATATGCAAGACAAGGACCCAAAGATAGAGAACTTACTTTCATTATCTTGTGGTCCTTCTAAATATGTTACATGCTTGAATAATTATATTGTCAATGGATTTAAGTTTCAGATAGAAGATTGTGACAATAGACGTAGAACACAAAATTGTGGTGTTTGTGTGACTTGTGACATTGGTGTACATAATATATTGATTATTATGGAATCTTGAATAAGATTCTTGAGTTACAATATTTAGGTGGGAAACAAGTGGTGTTGTTTAGGTATAAATCGTTTGATGCTCATGATAGTGAGAGAGGAACATATATAGATGAATATGATTTCGTTATTATTAATCTGCATCGTCTTTTGAAAATAAATGAACCTTTTATATTAGCCAATCAAGCATCACAAGTTTTTTTATGCCACCGACAATATTAATAAAGGTTGACATGTTGTTTTCAAGACACAACCCCGTGATTTGTTTGATATACCATTTCAAAATGGTGATGAGAGCAACAATATGGATGATTTAGGTGAAGCATATCAATGTGGTGAATCATTTATTTTTCAATGTGGAGCTATTATTTTAGATATATATGACGGAAACAATCTGATATGATCTAATTTGGAGCCAATAGTAGTTAAAGCATCAAGAGTTAAAAGGAAGAGGAAACAAAAGGCTATTTTATAAAGTTACAAGTGACTTAATGAATTATGAGTTCAATATACCCTGTTTAGCAGAAAGACAAATATTCCTTATTATCAAACAACCGTTTATTTACAAACCTCATATGGGGTGAATAGTTTTCATTTTCCATTTCATGGAAAACCCTTTTCGCTCCGCTTAGTCCTATCCCCCTCTAGGGGTGATTACTTCTTTTTATAATGCTAATAATTTCTTTTAAAAAATATTTTTTAGTGTAACATTACTCGCTTTATTGTTCTAACTCAATTTTTTTATCTTTAGTATAGCTATTGCTACTTTGGATTGCTAGTTGAGATAATGTCACAATTGAACAATGTAAGATATGGTAAAGTTGTTAGGTAGAAGTTTGGAAAATTTATATCCCCCTGGTATGTTGACCAAGGGGCGTCAATATGCACTGAAATCATATCAACCATGTGAAACTTCAAGTGGTAACGAAAGTGCACAATTTAATTATTAATGGTACTTGCTTTAATAATACTGAAAATCTTATTTCCATATTTCAGGAATGAATTCAGCCTAGAATAGTCTAGCTCAATATCAACAATTGCCAGATACTAAGCAAGAAGATGAATATTACATTGTTAATAATGCAGGAAACAGTAAACTTAATTGTATTTATGAATTTGGCACTAGTTATTATCTATTATTTTGCTTGATGACTTGTATACCAAAGATATTATATGCTTTTATTTTGTTGTCACTAGAAAATCTAATTCAGGTTACATTATATAAGAAAGCTCAAGTAAAACATGTTATAGAGCTGATGTTAGAGGATTAGTTCTGTTTAAAGGCTATACAATTCTCAATGATTGGTTTGATGACTTTTTCTATTTTATTCTTAGAAGGTGGAATCGCATCCCATAGTCTTATTATGCACTTTGGTGAAGTAAAATACCAAAACAAAAAAAAACTTCAGTGGAGAGAGTTGTTTATTGGATTTTTTAACCATATCTAAAAGATTCATTGACATTTATTCTATTAGTATTTAAATAACTGATGGAGATGGGAGGCCATTAAATTGTGATGGAGATGTCATGGCCATGTTGAAAGAACATGAAGATGTTGCAAACCTACATCATGTCTATATAGACGTGGATGAAACAACCCTTCCTTTATCCCTTAAGATGCCAAGTGGCAATCCAAATTTAGGTATACCTAAAATGTAATTGATGTCCAATTTTTTACTATATGTTATTTTTTATCACAATCACTTTTATATTTGACTTAATTCTTTTTCATTGTAGCTTCCTATAATTCAGCAAACCCAAAGGTAACAGATGTCAAAGATTATGGGTGACCTTAAGGCAAATAAGAAATTGATTGTACGAGTTAATGTTATCGAAGGGATTGAAAGTTCAAGTATGTCGCAATTGTTTATAACAACTTCTACACACTTTGATGCCGAGAATGGACTTAAAGCTACTAGCCAACCTACGAGTAACAAGGCAAAAATTCTTTTTACTTGAAATTATGCAATAGAAATTGTCAAATTTTTTTAGGGGTTTCTTTTACCATTAGAGGCTGTTGTTCATTATGTTGTTGTAAAATATGTACCTATTGCTGAAAATGGAAAATTTGGCGCACCAGTGTATTCTATATCTGAGAAAATTGTTGAGAGCAAGTGACTATAATTAAAATTATAAGTTGATATACATTTCATTGTGATTTTCAATTTGCTTATAAATTTATATTGCTTGACAGATTCAACACCTCAAATGGAGAGAAAGGTTTGAGGAAAAAATAAGAACAAGAATGCAAGTCTCAAAAGTGGAGAGAAGCTTGATATTGAATTCTACAATAATCGTGTTGTGGGAAAAAATCATCAATATTGGGCAAGACATTTGGGGAAAATAGTTCATGATCAGAACACTTGTCCTATAAGGGTGAAAACATGACAAGAAATTAATGAAGTGAAAAAGAAACACATGTGGGCCGCAGTTAAAATAAGTGGATTTTTTAAAAGTTATATATACCTGATTATTCCAAGTGAGTTGGTTAATTATTTATTATTATTATTATTATTATTATTATTATTATTATTATTATTATTATTATTATTATTATTATTATGTTGTAGGAATGTTTTCAAAATCCCGATGTAGATGCATATTATGATTAAACAAGATTGAGAATGGCTTTACAATACAATATCTGGATATTGTTCCAACTACGAACAACGAGCTTTAACAGGTTTCATATTTTTCATAATTTCTTTGCATAAATCATGTTTTATTAGGAAAAAAATAATTCCTTTTAGAGAAGGTTGTAGTTTATATGTTTAGCCTGAAAAATAGCATAATAGAAATTTGATATGATGAGATTAATTAATTAATTAATAGCATATATATATATATGGAAGAACATAGTTTTTAGGTTAGTTAGTTGTCTGTACTTCCAGTTTGAATTGGAACCACCCAAAACTTGGGTTATGCTTGCAGTTACCCATCTCAAAATACTATAATATGGTTACTATAGATATTAGTATATACTCTTACGGCAGAAATAGAAAATAATATAGTTAGATTGCTAGGTGGGATTTGTTGAGAGGTAGTAGGAGTCTAATTAAAGAGGGATGAGTAGCGGAGTAAAATTCTTATGTTATATTTGTCAATGCATTTGGAAAAAATGTTTTTAGAAAAAAATTTTATATTTTTAATTTTTTTGAATTTTGAAAGTTTTTAGTAGAAATAGATGTTTTTTTTTCAAAAATAAATTTGAAAAAAGTAGTTTATAAAAAATTAAAAAACTCGGTTAATTAAATCAAAAAAATTCAAAACAAGCTTTTAGAATTTTCAACAGCAATCTCAAATATCCTCTTAAGATGATAGATGTGTTACTAAGCTTTAGAGTCTTCCTTATAATTGTTTGCACTCGATTTAGAAAAATATGATCGGAATTTTCAGGCCTAGAATGAATATAAGATAGTTTTTGTTTTGTGTTGTTTTCTGAATTGAAAAAGGACAAAGGATTTGTTCAAACTGCCCACTGATTTTTTACTTTCTTCCTTACCTAACTTCTTAAATTATGAATCCAGATCAGGAATTAAAAATGATAAGTAAACTAACTATACTATTTGAACATGGCTCACTAACATAATATCTAATTTTTTTTAGCAAAAAAATTTACCGGAATGCTTCCCATGGTTGCAGAGGAGGGCATAGTTTGCTGGAGTTTCTTGAAAAGTTGGGTGAGTTAAAGTGGGGTGTTTCTAAGAGTGTTAGGAGCTAAGTATAAAGGAGATATATGGATTTTGAAAACTAAATTTGAAGGTCTATCTATTAAAACTGTGCAAGTATGTTAAAATATATTCACGTTAGTTAAGATTCTTCTCTTTGGAAATTTTGGTGGGATTTGCCATTCTGATAGTATCAAGTAATTTAGGTGACTGCTGAATCTTTTTATTCAAAATTAGGTGGATGGGATGCTCATCCTACATTCACAGTTGAAAGTTGAAGTGAGTCAATTGCACTGGGATGATGTTTTTTTTATTGCGTTAATAAGGTCTTCAAGTAACAATCAGCGTTTAACTTAGATTTGTAAAATTTCAAGTTCAAACTTTATGAGAAAAATTTATATAGAAATTTAACAAAATTTACATTTTTAAGAAAAAAGAAAGGCACAAACAATCTAGTTTTACCTAACTGTTCATAGTAGTTAAGCATATGGCTGGACTGAAGGTCAAATGCTGACAGCAATTGTTCTATAGTTATTTTTTTCATTAAATTTTTTTTATTATTTAAATGATGTCTATTTTTCAAGTTCTGAAATTTATATTGAAAAAAAAAAAACTAAGCCATGAAAAAATAAAACAGAGAGAAATGCCTCATATTTCATAATTAGGTCTTCTCTCATTTCATTTTCGCCTGATTTCCTTTATTAATTTTCTCTTATTTTGCATCTTGCTATTTCTGTAACTGGTGGTTTTGAACTATTGGCTATAAGTTCCCAGTTGTTGTGAATAGTTGATGGTTTTGATCTATTAGTTTTTTTTTATTCTTGATTTCCTTGTTTTTGCTTGTTGAGTGTATGGGATGATCTTTCTCATTTCTAGTTTGTGATAAGCATTGGGATTTTTGTGTGTGGGAGTTGAGTAGTCGTTCTGAAATGTGAGGATTTAGAATGTGTGTTGCATATGATCCTAAGAACCTAAATTGATGTAGATAAAATCTGATTATATAGTGGAAGATGGAAATGCAAGCATATATTTCTGATGCGTATGCTAAATGTCTATTTGTACCTTGACATTGCTTGTGCTATTAGACCATCTTCACTTGTTTCTTATAGTTCTTAAAATATGCAAAAACTGACATGCATACAAAAGTAAATGGATATGCATATACAAAATGTCTCATGTGCAGGGATATCAACTTGTGCTCTACGAAAGAATTACAAATATGCCTAAGTGTTCACTAGTGAGGGATATCAATTCACAAATTAATGTACGCCGAATCCTTTTTTTTCTGAGAGAGAGAGAATGTCTGCCTAACCTTTGTCATGAAATTTTAGATGCTATTTTCATTATTTCTTCCAACAATGTCAACTTGAAGTGCTAATATCTTGCTTTTATCTCAGGATGAAGCATAAAGCCAACTGACTGATTTTGATTGTTCTGTTTTTGTTTAATACACTAGGTAATGTATCACTATTCTCCTATTCATACATTGATTATTACTAATAGTTTGTCTATTAGGTATGATTTATGTTACTTTGTATGAAATGTTAGAAGTTTAAGTACAATATTTATTTTTAACTGTGAAGGTTAATGTCAAATATGTTCTCTTTTTTTCTTTTTTGTATTTTGCAAGTGACTTGTAAAGAGAACTTTACACAAGAAAGTATTGATGTAACTAGTGTTCTTTTTGCTAAATATCACATGATCAATGTGAGTGGCACTCTTGGAAACTCTTTTGAATGCCTCGGATTAGAAAATGAGAGAGATTAACTCTTATATAGTCTTCCTTATTTATTACTCTTGTAAATATAGCTCCTTTTTTGGTATTAAAGGAGTATAAGATCACAATCTTGTATATATATTTTGTTAATACAATATATTATAGTTATTTAATTTACGGCTTCTTTTAGCTAAA
Source organism: Balakata baccata (assembly GCA_949630135.1). Lineage (NCBI taxonomy): Eukaryota > Viridiplantae > Streptophyta > Magnoliopsida > Malpighiales > Euphorbiaceae > Balakata > Balakata baccata. The sequence continues at coordinate 25,635 of CATIWF010141774.1, forward strand.
AATGCTATAACAATATTTGGTTCCATTAATTTATCTATAAAACATTTTGTGATTGTGGATTGAATATTAAATAATCTAAAATTATTGATATATTCAATTTTTAATATTATTTAGTGATAGGAATTCAACCTTTTAATGCGGGGAAGTTTTGTTGGTATTGTTACTTTTAGTGATAGAAAATTATGGTATTTGTGAGAGGATATTATATAGGTAAAGAGATTTTTAGTGAGAGGAGAATTTATAAATAATGAGAGGAACTGAAATCGTTAATTAGATTTTTAATGAGAGGAAAAGGTATAAGTAGCAAGAGTAAGCCTCTAGATGACAAGTTAATATCATTAACGATGGGATACAAACTCTATCATTAGTTACTCTCGTTATAGACTAGTTTTCTAGTAGTGTGTTGTTGCTTGCTTGTCTAGCATCTTTAGTTTATTTGCCTTGAAAATTTGGCTTCTTTAGAGTGTAGTTCATTTGCAATTACTGACCTTTAACGTGTTAATTGGTTAAGGCTTTAGCATGTAAGAAAATATGAGAAATTCAATTCAGAATTTGCAAATAATTTCTAGGAATTCGTGTTTATGCATTTATGATTATGAGTTCCCTTTTCTATGTTTGCAAGTCTCTACATATCATATAATTTCATGGTCTAGTACATATTTTATTTATAGTTAATAAATATTGATTTAATAATATTGAAATAGAATTTAGAAATTTAAAAAATAAAAAAATGGTTTTTTTGCGTCTGTTCTTTAATAAATAGACTCAAATGACAGTATCAAATAAGTTTGTTTTTTTTTTTTGTAAAATAGACTCATTTGACCCTATCAAATGAGTATGTTTTGCTCAAAACATACTCTTTTTATCAGTCAATTGCATTTGATAACACTCAAATGCGTCTCCATCATTTGTGTCTATCCCATAATAGACGTATAAGATCCAAAATAATATAAAAAGACCATATTTTATACTAGTATGGCAGTGCTTGCCCTGTCGCGTTTGTGACAAATTGTCACTCCTATGCAGACTCCCTTTTTCTAGAATTTTGCAATTTCGTGATTTTATTCTTCCTTCGATTATTTTGATGATAGAGAACCATTTTTTCTAGAAAATTTACTATTTCAATCTATATTAACATGCCAAAACACACTCCAAACTTTTTTCAAGATTTCACATGCTTCAATTTGCATTTTGTTGGAGTTTATATATGCATCTCATACACGTTGTGCAGTAAAATTAAAAGTTCTGCAAACTCCAAAAGAAGATCAACCCATGTAATCATAACCAATTAAAACTATGTAATAGTAGAAGATTATTAACTTTCAAAACCGAGTATTCTTCATTTGATTCTCTTCTTATCGGATTGTAGCAAACCACAGTAATCTTCTAGGATCAGCTTTGATGGTATCCACATGAATGGAGAAAACCTTAAAGGAAATGGTTTAGATTAATCTAAGGTGTTAGCAAAAGGTATTATCTCTTGAAAGAAAAAGAATAGAAGAATTGACACTCAATTCTCTGTGTAGCAACTATCCAAAATAGTCTGCAAAAGGACTATTTATAGTCCACAGGGAATTAGAGTTCGAAACCCTTGATTATAGAATCCTAATCAGATTAAAATTCCTAATATGTCGCATTTTCAATCGGAAAACTGATTTCCCAGTCGGGATAGTGCTCATGTCAAGCAGATCCTGGTCAGGAAACTACTTTCCCGATCGGGACTTGGTTATATTTTAATCCAGTAGCTATTTCCGATCGGGATACTCTTTTTCCCGATCGAGACCTTCATCCTGCCCAGAAACTACGTTCTTAGTCGGGAATATGTCTGGACTTAGATTTTCTCTCACTATTTTGGATCCAATCCAAAAATCCATTTTATTTCTCCTTCACATCTTCAATGCGTGTAACCTATTAGGTTCCTAGTTATGTTGACCACTCAGACTAACATTTAATTTCAAGTAGATCATGAGTGGTATTTAGCAACACATCATGACCCACTATTAGCCAGAAAGTAGTAATTTAACTACAAACCTTTCCATAGATAATTATCAATGCAATTCTTCCTTTCACTATTCTAGACCCCACTCAATTCAGAGCATGGACTATGTTTCAACTCCTACTAGACTAACAACATTACACCTAGCCTAAGTGATGTTAGATTTTGTCATTTGGACTCATTACTCAAATAGACATGTCACTGAAGACCATCTTCACAACATTTCCACTTCGGCCAGAGATTCCCGATTAATAATCCCGACAAGAGGCTGTGGATATACACTCCCTCTATCTGGAGTGGTGAATCCTCTATTGGCTACCTAATTGCCTTCGAATAACTTAAGTTATACCCAATGACTACCTTATGAATGACCTATGTGAAGCAATAAGAAATGGAGTCAAAGCACAGAATCAGCATCCAAGATATCCTCGAATACCTCAAGGCTAAGGATACTTGCACCATTGCTATGGTGAAACTATAATTGATATTTGAATAGACGATCTATATGATGGTCTTATAACAGGTCATCCAATGTAATTGAATACACTAGCAAGCATCCAAATGTTAACCTTAGACAACTTATGTCTACAGATTATGAGATCTACTACTTGATCTTATCAAGGAGTATAACATGTGCTAGTCTATTCGGATTAACAATGTCTAGTCTTGTTAATCCTATGACTAGGGACAATTTAGATATAACTATAATTACGCATGATAAGAATCTCAATATCATGATCCCATCATGGTTTCCTTCATGCTATGTTTATATTATGAACTTCATTAATTAATTTGAGATCCAATCAATTCATCGTATAAATAAACATTAATAAATGAAAATGCCTTTATTCATGTGAAATGAATTTGTACAATGAGTGCTAAAGGTGATTGCCTTTAGAATACGTCTCTAACAATCTCCCACTTGCACTAAAGTTAATCACCTTTATATCTAATACCATTGGCGAGTACATGAGAATCATGTTTCTTTTGGGGATGTGGCTTGGTTAATGGATCAATAATATTCTGATCAGTGGGCACTCTTTCTATCTTTACATCATTTCTACCAGTGATCTCTCTAATCAAATGGTATCTCTTGAGCACATGTTTGGACTTCTGATGAGATAGTGGCTTTGCTTGCATAATGGCTCTATTGTTGTTACAGTATAGTTGTATCGGATCAACAATGCTAGGAACCACTCTAAGTTCTGCGATGAATTTCTTTATCCAGACCGCTTATTTAGCTGCCTCAGAAGCTATAATATACTCTGCTTCAGTTGTGGAATCAGTAGTCGTCTCTTGTTTAGAACTCTTCCAACTGACTACTCCACCATTCAGTATAAATATATAACCTAATTGAGATTTTGAATCATCTCTATCAGATTAGAAGATGGCATCTGTATACCTACTTACAGCAAGATCTCCATCTCCATATACCAAGAATACATCCTTAGTCCTTCTTAAGTACTTGAGAATATTCTTGAAAGCCACCCAATGACCCTCACCAGGGTCCGACTAGTACCTACTCGTGACATTTAGAGCATACATTGGGCCTCATACATATCATAGCATATATGATTGATCTGATAGCTAATGCATATGGGATCAAACTCATGTGAGTCCTCTCATCTTGTATTTTTAGACATAGATTTCAAGAGGGTAATCCCATGGGTCATGGGAAGGAATTCTCTCTTGGACTACTCTATGCTAAATCTTTTTAGTATCTTGTCTATTTATGTAGACTGTGAAAGACTAAGCAACCTTTTAAATCTATCTTTATAGATCTTTATCCCCAAAATATAGGTTGCCTCTAAGGTCTTTCATGGAGAAATTTTTGGATAACCAAATTTTGACAGATTGTAAGATTGAGAAATTGTTTCCCATAAGTAGTATGTCATTTACATACAATACTAGGAATACAATTGCATTCTCACTAACCTTCTTATACATACAAGGTTCATCCAGATTTTGTGAAAAACCAAACTCTTTGATTGTCTCATCAAATCGAATATTTCAACTTCTAGATGCTTGCTTTAATCCATAAAAGGATCTTTGAAGCTTGCATACTTTATTTCCATCTTTGGATGTGAATCCATCCGGTTGTGTCATATACACATTCTCAGCAAGGTTTCCATTAAGGAAAACCGTCTTCACATTTATTTGCCAAATCTCATAGTCATAATGAATGACAATGGCTAGGAGTATCTTTATGGATTTGAGCATAGCTACTGGACTAAAAGTCTCATCATAGTCAATTTTTTATCTTTGACGATAACCCTTAACTACTAGTCTAACTTTATAAGTAACCACATTACCCTTTATGTCGATCTTCTTCTTAAAGACCCATTTGCACATTATGGGCTTAATCCCTTTAGGTGGATCTACCAAGGTCCATACTTGGTTTTCATACATGGAATCTATTTCTGATTGCATGACCTTTAGCTATTTATCAGATTATGAACTCTTTATAACTTCTTCATAGCTAGTGGGCTCATCATTCTCAATAAGTAAGATATCATTCTAATTACTTATGAAAAATTCATATCTCTCTGGAGTAGAATGTATCCTACTAGAGCTACGAAGATCTTGTATGTCAGTAGATGTAGCTGTCATTTCATCTTTATGAATAACAGGCTCAAGTTCAAGCAGTTGATCTGCTTCTGTTAGAGCATCTTGAATTTCTTCAAGTTGAATTTTGCTCCTACTATCTCCTTTAAGAAGGAATTATTTCTCTAAGAATATATCATGCTTTAAAACAAACACTTTTTGTTCCAAAGGATTGTAGAATTGATATCCAATCGTTTCTTTAGGATATCCTACAAACAGACATTGGCCATATTTAGCTTCTAGCTTGTCTGACATTGTCCGCTTCATATAAGCTAGACAACCCCACACTTTTCATGTGAGAAAGTACATACTTCTTACCTTTCCATATCTCATATGGAGTAGTGTCGATTGTATTGGAAGGGACTCTGTAACGCCCATAATTTAGGAATTAGAATTTATGCGAATTTTTTATGAGTATTTTGGTAAATAAAATGGGTCAATTCTGACTTATTTTATATTTTGGTGGGCAGAACCAAATCCCGCTAGGGAAAGGTCATCTATCTATTGGGAAAGGTTTCCCACTCAGGACACCTATTTTTCTGGTTAGGACTCGCTTCTGGTCTGTACGATATAAATATGTATTTTTGCACCCTACTCCACATAATCAGAAATCTAGTTGACACCTGCATACACTAGACACTCCAGAAACGCTCCCATTGATTCTCCTTGACCTAAATACTTGAAAAAATTATTAGGATTATTTTATTAAGGATTAATTAGGGTTTTTGGTGTTTTTCATCAATTCTTGACTCCTATACATGATTCGGTAAGTTTAATGATAGTTTAACAGCCTTAACATCATTTTAATGGTTGTAATCACATTAAATTAGGGTTTTCCCAATTTCTTAGTGTGGTTCCTTATGAAGAAAAGGTATTGAACAATTGTGGCATTTGATTTGTATGTCTGATGCTAGGAAATGGGGCAGAAGATAGAAACAAACATTAAAACTTGTGAAAGACATTAATAGTGAGGGTTTCGGCTCCATTGTTTAAGGTTTATATATAATCATGTTTATTCGCTTTCTGACTGCATAATTGCTAGTGAATAGGTATTGGATGTTTTGTGTCTATTGAATGGAATGGAATAGAATGATTATCGATTTGAATGGTCTGAACACACTGGTATGAATTAATGACATGGATTATTCATGATATTTTAATGTTTAAATTGGTATTCAATGAGTTAATTGGATTATGGCATGTTCACAATGACGAATGGTCTATTTTTATGAGGTATGACATTCTGGAAATGTGTACTGTGCATTGAAATTTGGAGATTTGTGTTAGCATGTGAAAATTGAGTTTTATATTACTGATGTCGGGCCTTTTTCAGTAGGGAAAGGGGAGTCCTGATTGGGACTCAAATGACCCCAGGCCTACATAGCCCAACATTGGGCTAGGCCAGCAGCACTAACACCGAAATGGCATGCCACAGCTTGCTATGGTACAGACACGCTTGTATGAAAGGTTATGATGTCAGTTTTGATGATATGGAATACATATACCTAACATATTATGATGGAAAAAAACATGGATTTATTGTTTATGGCATGATGTACTTGGTGCTATAACCTGACATGAGATATATGGTCATGATGATACATGGAAATAATGATATGAATCTTAATATATTGAAATGTGATAAGTTGTCATGCAATATCATGGAAATGTTATCTTAACCATGGAATATGGCTCATGCGATTATTAAAGGAAAAAGATTAAAATGCCCTTACTCATACTAGGATTGACTATAGGATATATGACATGCCATTTAGGGTGGTTATGGTACCGTAGGATGTTTCAAGCATTATTTATCGGGCAAGGTGGCTTTAGCTCCGAGAGCACCCTTAACCCATTATGCTAGCAATTTTTATATACAATTATGAGTTAAGTTGGCTACAGCTCCAAGAGCGCACTTAACTCAGGCACAAATGTAGAGAGTTATGATAGGGTGGGTAGGGTGGCTTCAGCTCCAAGAGTGCCCCTATTCACAACTCATATTTGGTAGTCTAGTATAGAGTAACTGGGCAAATTAAATGAATGAATAGGAAAGAGATGAATGTATTACTGTTCTTATGAATACAGGAATGAGTTCCACTTACTAGGTATGCTACAATGATATGTAAGGAATTAATTGGTATGATGGCATGATATAATTTTTATGAATTGAAAAATGAGATGAAGCGTTATATTATGACTTTCATGTAGTGATTGATACGAGTTGAATATGTATGATATGCATGATAGAATTTATATAATTATATATACCACAAAGCTTGGATAGCTTAGCATGTGGATTTCCTGCATGCAGGACCAGAGCCTTAGGAAAAGTTGACACAGAGAAGTCAAGCTAATCAGAGCATCCAGAATCAGAGTTAGCTCATTATGCATTTTACCTTATTCATGCATTTCGGGATATTGGACATTGTTTTAATGTAGTTTATGGATTATGAACTTATGGTTACAAGGTTTTGTAAGATTATTTTATTTTGGCCATGTTTAGCCCTAGTTAATGGATTTATCGATTTTAGATTATTTTAATAAGCATAAATGTATGATAATTACGCATATGGTACATGTTGTCGTGGATAAACAAATGAAGGAGATGAAAAAATAAATAATGCTAAAGGCTAAAAAGGGAATTATAGATAAAGATTCAGTATCATGTATGTGGTAATACTCCCTCATATAGCGGGCTAGTATGCTATAAAGGAGGGTGTTACAGACTCCATTTAATATATAAACAACAGTCATCAGTGCATAACTCCAAAATGACTTAAGGAGTTCTGCTAGCTCATCATTGATCGTACCATGTCTAATAAGGTTCGATTTTTCCTTTCTGCCACACCATTGTGTTGTGGTGTAAAGTGTCAAGTCCGTTGGGATAAAATCCTATTATCCCTAAGATAAACTTGAAACTCTTGGCTCAAGTATTCACCACCATGATCGGATCTAAGTGTTTTAATATTTTTGCCAAGTTATTTCTTACTTCATGTCTGAATTCTTTGGACTTTTCAAATGCATCATACTTGTATTTCATAAGATACGCATACATAAATTGTGAATAATCATCGATAAAGGTAATGAAGTAGGGATAACCACCTTTGGTGTGTACAAACAATGGGCCACATACATCTGAACGTATTAGTTCCAATAGCCTAGTGGCACGTTCATCCTTTCAACTAAAAGGTGATTTTGTTATCTTGCCTAATAAACAAGATTCGTAAGTGTCATATGATTCATAATCAAATGACCCCAAATTACCATTATTATGTAGTTTAGTTATGCGCCTCTCATTTATATGGCCAAGATAACAATGCCATAAGTATGATGGTTTAGGTTTATCTATTTTTGTTCTTTTATTATTGTCATCGATATTGTACATAGAACTAGACACGTCAAGAATATAAATTCCATTGTACAAAGTTCCAATACCATTAAGAATATTATTTAATATTATTAAGTAATATTGCAAATTAATTGTTAAATCAAATCCACTTCTATTCAAACTAGAAATGGAAATTATATTCTTAGTCAATGCTAGAACATAAAAACATTTACCTATTCTATTACAAGCTCACTTGGAAGGGTCAAAATATATGTTCCTATAGCTAAGGTAACAACTCTTGCTTCATTGCCAACACATAGGTCTAACTCTCCCTTCTTGAGCTGTTTACTATTCCTTAGGCCCTGAGTATCAATACATATGTGTAAGCCACAATCGGTATCCAGTACCCAAATGTTATTATTAGAAACAGTATAAATATCAATGACAAAAACACCTAAAGTAGATAGGGGGCATTGGATGCCTTCTTCTTCAAGGACTCCAAATAGGCCTTGCAATTCCTCTTCCAATGGCCATCTTTGCCACAATGGAAGCAAGCTCCCTTTGGGGCAGTCTCTTTGGCCTTCTCTTGGCCACACCTCTCTTGGCCTTTGTGGACTTTTTCTTCTTATTCTTTTTCTTCGAACTAGAAGAATCAACCGACATCACAGACTTACTATCCTTCTTGACAGATGACTCAACTGTCTTGCACATATTGATCAGCTCGGGGAATAGTGGTGGAAATATGGTTCATCCTATAGTTAAGAACAAAATGTGCATAACTATCGGTCAAACCACTTAGAATTAAGTTTATACTTAATTCATGATCCATTACAAATCCCAAGGCGGCCAACCTTTCAATATAGCCATTTATCTTCAGTGTATATTACATTAGAGATGTCCCCTCAGTCATCTTGGAGTGGAAGAGCAGCTTAGAGATCTCAAATCTTTCGAACCATGTTTGCTCGTCAAAAAAATCCATAAGATGATAGATTATGGTGTTAGAATCTATAGCCTCATGCTGCTTTTGCAACTCATATAATATAGTAGCAAACATGATATAGCTTGCCATCTCATGCTTCTTATAAGCCTTTTGAGCCTCTTCAGAAACATCAACAGTAAGGAGGTAAGTGGCTCATCCAAGACATAGCCTATTTTCTAGGATTTGATAACAATTCTCAAATTCCTAAGCCAGTCTAGGAAATTGGCCCTTGTCAATTTTTTTGTTTCCATTAAAGATCGCAAATTTATACTTGCAGTCATAATGATGATTCTAACCTAGATGTAAAAGAGAGCATGTTAAATGTGTACATGTAAAAATGTATGATTATTAGGTCTTTAATAATACGCATTATGGATCCCATTATTTTATTGCAAATCGATAGCCCTCATTATAAATTCGAGAGAACCCATTGGAAGTTCTCCTAGTGGGTCGATATTCAATTGCAACTTAAGAAAACCTTGAGTCAGCTCAACAAGCCTTCTTAGGTCAAATTGGTAGGTATATGATCCATACCACTAGCAATTCACATGCAACTATCGAATTATGCTATCAACTAATTGATGTGTGCACAAATCATTGGGCTATCAACTCTTGACATGTGTCTATCTCACATACATTTACCCAACATCGCCTCTTCCAACTTACATTGACTTTAAGTTAGCTCAACAAATCAATGAAATCGATTAAGACCAACCCATTAATCATGAAATCATATTTCAATGGTTCGAACATATTCTTATAGAGTGGGCTTGAGTCAACTTAATAACCTAACATCTAGAAGAACTCTAGTTCTCCCCACCTTAATAGAAGGTGTTAGTCTTAATTATTATTTATTGAGGGATTTCATTAATTCAAGTCTCATCATATTACAACATGCACAATGTTGGACAAATGGTGCACTAAGAAGGGGGGGTTGAATTGGTGGCAAATAAAAATTTTCGGCATAATGGATTTCTTTGAATGTTTGAGCAATGAGCAAAAGAAAATGTGGAATAATGAGGAAGCAAGAGAAGAAAGACACATAAGATTTATAGAGGTTCGGGTGTTAACAAACCCTAGTCATTTCCCTAACCGTAATTGGGAGTTCTACTATCTCAACTAGAGATACAAGAGAATTTCCTAACTAACTCATAACTAGAGAGTTTTTATAGCTCACCCACAACTAAGTGTTTTCACAAGGCTCACACCAAATCCAAATCTCTTGTATTTTAATGACTCACACAACAACCTATTCCTTATGTTTTTAATAGGCTTACACACAACTCCAAATAAGAGTTTTATAACTAGGCTCGCTCTTACAACCTTAACCCAAGTGTTTAAGGTTAACACTTCAACCTTTTTACAAAATAAGTTGGAAAATAAAATTGCAAGAGTTTTGGCTTACTTAAAATAAAGCTCTTTTTTTTTAAAGATTTTGGTGGTCTATTTATAATGTTTACCTTCCAATTGGCCGTTACATATGATATCAAAACTATTTCTGACGTTCTAAAAATGAATGATTAAAAGTTGTCAAATAGAGTAAAATTGCGAGCATGATTCTGCAAGTGTCCGTTGGTGCTTTCGACATGACAGCCTTTGATTGGTCTTTTATGCAATAACTTTATAACGGCTAGTCCAATCAGTAAGGAATCGAGAGCATGCTTCAGAGTCCTGGTTGCGCTTCTGATGTCCCGAGCGGAATGATAGTTTTCCCGGTCTACATTTGCTTCTGGAACTCAAGATCATTTTCTATTGGGCCTATCCCGAGTGCGACATCCATTTTCCAGGTGGGATTTTAGTCCCGAGCGGGACATCTCTTTCCCGAGTGAGAGATTTGAAAATACAGAAAGCTATTTTGACATATGGCATGCTCTGACTGAAGTTCCTATCAACAGTCTTGACTATCAAAAGCTCGAGCATGATTTTCATAGGTGCGAAAGCACTTTCAGTTTCACTCTCGGGAACTAGCTATGCGTAAGCGCGCATTACGGACCATTTTGTTTCTTCAATTTTATTCGTTAAGCAATTGTTGGTCTATCGAATTGAAACTTTGTATGCTTAAAAAACATACTTAGATAAACATATTAGTGACACTTAATTTGATTGTCAAGATAAAAAAAGAGATCAATTATGCTAAGGTCAACACAATATATATCCATTCATCACATAGACATACATTCGATATTTACAATAACTATATGGCATGATTATAGACAATCTAACATCAATCCCTTGAGCCATAGAAAGATTGACTAGGTCTAATCTAGGTAGATGCATGAATTACAACCCAAAACAGAAATCAAATTTCTATTTCTAAGTCTTCTCATTTTATGGCATCATCTCTTGCTTCTTGCTCCTTTTATATCTTCATTCTATTCCAATCTTATGTAATCTAATTACATAATTCAAAATAGAATACCTCAATTTACATTTAAGGGCAGTAAGATGAGAAGGGAAATACATGATAAAGAAAAAGAAAAACAGAGACACGCATACCCTATTTACCATAAAATTATCATACATGCTCAATCACATTAGTCAAGTACATAATCATCCATCATGTATTGCCATTCACCCTTAACATGTATTCTCTAAAATAAAGATAATAAGAAAAAGACATTTTTGGATTTTTGGTTTTTATATACAAATTTGCCCTTTTTGTTACTTCCCAAATAGTAAGTGATTTTCCAATTGAATTTTAATTCCTTAATCACATTTAGAAATTAAATGTCAATTTATTCAGAAAATCAATTCATATTTTATGATGCTAAAATAATTAAACAATTTAATTATTAATTATATGCCATCAATTAGTCATACTAAAATTAAATTGGTTCAGTCCACTTAATTCAAAATTAATCCTCAAAATTCTAGAAATAATAATAATCTATTTAGGTATTTATAGATCAACTCAAACCAACCCGAAGTACAATTTCAGACTAGCGAGCCATTCACAAAATACCCAAACTGAATCATATCCATATCTAGAATTAACTGAGACATAATTGAACCAAAATGATTTCAGGCATATAATTAGCATCTATAAATATCAAGAATATCATATATTCGTTCAAGGAAGTCACTAGAAAAAAAATAAAACAAAAATTAAAATTGTTTCCAAATGCAAGTCCTGGTTGGGAAACTGCTTTCCAGATCGGGATTTACGTGTCTCTAGAAATTAAAACAATTCTAATTTCATGTTTGTTTCTCTCCAATGCCTAAAACACATTCTCAATTAGTTTTGTCATATTCCAATTATCTGATAATTGATTTTAAAGGACCAAAAATATGGAAGAAACAAATTAAATACTAAAATCCTTCAAGAACCCTAATATCGAATAAGTATAAAACGAAAATTAACCATATAAACTCTTTTGTATCTAATCCAATCCATCCAAAACATTCTCTAATCTCATTAGAACATAATATGTATGAACAGAAAGATTTAAAACCGAAATCCTCATAATCAAAATCACATTTTGACTAAAAGTTATCTTGAATGACATTTTCAATTAATCAAATTAATTATTCAATTATAATAGTTCATGACAATCATAGGGTGACTCTAACACTACTGTTGGATTTTGTACATGCATCTCATACACGTTGCGCAGCAGAAATTAAAAATTCTACAAACTCCAAAAGAAGATCAACCTATGTAATCAAGATCAATTAAAACTATTTAATAGTAGAAGATTATTACCTTTTAAAACCGAGTATTCTTCTTTCGATTCTCTTCTTATTGGGCTATAGCAAGCTATAGTAATCCTCTAAAATCACTTCTGATAGTATTCACATGAAGGGAGAAGGGAGAAAACCTTAGAGGGAATGATTTGGATTAACCTAATGTGCTAGCAAAAGGTTAATTCCTTGAGAGAAAAAGAAGAAAAGAATTGACACTCAATTTTCTATGTAGCAACTCTTCAAAATAGTCTGTAAAAGGACTATTTATAGCCCACACAGAATTAGGGTTTGAAACCCTTGATTATAAAATCCTAATCAGATTAAAATTTCTAATGTCGTATGTCCCAATCGGGAAACTGATTTCTCGATCGGGATAGCGCCCATGTCAAGCGGATCCCAGTCAGAAAACTACTTTCCCGATCGGGACTTGGTTCTCTTTCAATCTAGTAGCTATTTCCAATCGGGACACTCCTTTTCCTTTTCCCGATCAAGACCTTCATCCTGCTCGGAAACTACATTCTTGGTCGGGAATGTGTCTGGACTTGGATTTTCTCTCACTGTTTTAGATCCAATCTAAAAGCCCATTTTATTTTTTCTTTACACCTTCAATGCATGTGACCTATTAGGTTTCCGGTTATATTAGCCACTTAGATTAACACTTAATCTCAAGTAGATCATGAGCGGTATCTAGCAATACATCATGACCCCCAATTAGCTAGAAAGTAATGGTTTAACTATAAACCTTTCTATAGACAATTATTTGTGCAATTCATCCTTTACCATTATATACCCCACTCAGTTCAGAGCATGGACTATGTGTCAACTCCCGCTACACTAACTACATCACATCTTGCCCAAGTGACGTTAGATCTTATCATTTGGACTCAGTACTCTAATAAACATGTCACTGAAGACCCATCTTCATAAAATTTCTACTTCGGCCAACGATTTCCAAGTAATGATCCCGATAAGAAGCCATAGGTATACACTCCCTCTATCAGGAGTAGTGAATCCTCTATTGGCTACCCAATTACTTTCAATTACCTTAAGTTGTACCCAATGACCAACCTATGAGCGACCTTTATGATGCAACAAGGAATAGAGTCAAAGCATAGAAGTAGCATCCAAGATATCTTTGAGTACCTCAAGTCTAAGGATACTTGTACCCTTGCTATGATGAAACTATCATTGACATTTGAATAGACAATCCATATGATGGTCTTATAGCAGGTCATCCAATGTACTTGATTACACTAACAAGCATCCACATGTTAACTCTAGATAAATCATGTATACAGATTATGAGATCTACTGCTTAATCCAATCAAGGAATATAACATGTGCTAGTTTATCTGGATTAACAATGTCCAGTCTTGTTAATCCTATGACTAGAGACAAGTTAGATATAACCATAATTACACATGATAGGAATCTCAGTATCATGATCCCATCATGATTTCGTTCATGCTATGTTTATATCATGGGTTTCATTAATTAATTTAAGATCCAATCAATTCATAGTATAAATGAACATTAATAAATGAAAATGCCTTTATTCTTGTGAAATGAATTTGTACAATAAGTGCTAAAGGTAATAAGGTGATTGCCTTTAGAGCACTTTTCTAACACATTTATGCAAACTCATCACCTCATAACATTCCTTAAATAACGCTTACATTACTTATAAATCATAGATCATTATCTATAGCATAACTCATCATAATAATCTCATATCCATATAAATATTCAACATACAAAAGTAAAAAGGGTGTATTCTCATGATTATATGTACAAGCCTCATAAAACAAATCCTCAGACAAATGTTTTACCGACCTCCCTCGATTTGGTGGGTATTTCCACCTCCCATATCGTTCCTTAACATGAAGATTATGTAAAAGATTAATGGCATATTAAAAGTTATTCTTCATATTAAAACCATTAATCTTTATTGTAAACCCTAACTTTGAGGTTTAACCTTTCTTAATTCATTTTGATCATTACTACAATTCCTTAGAAGATTAAAGACTATAAAAACTTAGTGATTTTTGAAGTAATCGAAGGAAAACAAATGGGGAATTTTGGTCCCTAAGGCTGCCCTAAATATAAACTTATGTTCTTGCTTTAAACTCCTGAAATCTCTTGTTTAATCTTGTTTACCAATGGAATTTTGGTGATTTAAAGTCAAGAAATCAAGGGGAAAGGGATTACAAAAGTGCTACTACGTTTTTGGTTCTTTGTGTGCAACTAGGGTTATGTGGAATTAGAAAATAAGAGAATGATGCAATTTAAATAGAGGGGTCTGCTGGGCAACTGCACAGGGGTGCCAATAATGCAGACCTGTTCCCACTTTTTTATATATATTTAATAAATCATAGCTCTTTAATTTATTTTTGAACTTGATTTAATTATTACCATATTTCACTTGTGTTCTATAATTTCGTGTTAATTTATAGATCCTAATTAGTGGGTGTTACACTTTGTAATTGGGTTCAAGCTTCTTCTCCTCCTTGGAGGTTGTTTCCAATTTCTCTAAGTTTTCTAACACATAAAAATAACTCTTTAACTCTTTATTTCTCATGTTTAACATAAAAACACTTCTTTTATGCATGAACCTTAGGGTTCCATGTTCAAAGTGTTACTTTTAAATCTCTAACCCTTTCAAGGTTCCCTCTTGACCAACTTATGGGAATTATGGTTAGATTTTCTCAAGTAAAAACTCTAGCTTGGTGTTTAAAGCCTTAACTTGAGCAAGAATGTTTATTCACTAGTAAATGGGGCTATCAAAAACAAAAATCTCGGTATGGGTCTCCTTCTGCAACCCATCTTTTCCTCTGTTCTCTTCACAGATACCCTCCTTTTGCTTTAATCAAACTTTTTTGTCTTTTCCTTTAATATTTGGTCAATGGGGTGAGGTTTTCCTTTGATTTCTTGGTTGCGTATATGTTTAGATGAAGAAAGAAATGGAGGGAGTAGTTTGCTGCGTGTAAGATAAGGGAGAAAGGAAGAGAAATGTGCAAAAAAAATGTGGAAGGAAGGAGGTGATAAGAGCAAAATATTTATTGTTTTTAATTCTTTTATATTTAGTTTTGGTGCATTTTATTTGATTTTAGATTTAATTATCATATTTGTGGAATTAGGATTGGATATAGGCATTAATGTGAAATTGTGCTTATAAAGGCAATTCTTTTTGCAGAGGCAGATTGATCTTTGGAGATTCAACTGCAATTTCGGTGGTCTTGCTGTTCCTGGATGGAAACATGTACTTTATGACTTTTGTAGAGGACATCCTAAGCTTTCCAGAGAGATATAAATCGTACAAATCAGATTTCATTTGGTCCTTCAAACATTGAGTCGAATTCTATCTGCCAGCTGGACCGGAGCAGTGATTTGGGTTTATCTTGGGCTACTGATATCCCAATCGGGTGATTTATTCCAAACAGACCAACAACTTTAATGAAGAGACCAAGTTTGCAATCTGCTTGAATCGAGTCCGAAATTAGGTCACAACTTTCAATTCGAAATTTACCTGTGTTTTAGGGTTTTTCTATTATTTTTGGTAACCTATAAATAGAACAATTTCTTGTTAGGGTTCTTATCATTAGGTACCAAATTTTATAGATTCTTTTCTTTGAATTTTGGTTGATTGCTCTATGACAATGAGTGACTAGTTGTTTTCTTTTTAATTCAAGGGATTCAATCAAGTTCATTCTCAATTGTGAGAATTTGATTTTGATTTAATGCTATCTTTCAAATTGTCTATCTTAATTTTGTTTCTTTGTAATTTCATGTTTTATGAATGCGTAGATAAATAACTAAAAGGCTTATTAGTTTGATATCTACTGTATTTCATTGCTTGATAAATCTCTTAATCTGTAATTGTTAGGAAAGTTTATTGAAGAAGCATTTAGAAAACAATAATTATGATCCAAGTTTTTGTTGAATATCTAAAAGAAACATAGAGTAAATTAAACAGTTAATGCTTGTTGAATTGATATTAGTCCTTAATTGTCTTCTAGATCTTAATGTTATTTCTAATATGATAAGTATTTTGAATACCAATTCAATTAGAAATAAGGATTAGTTTGGTTGTTAGGATTGAATTACTTTAACTATGGAAGACTAAGGTTTATCTAGCTTTTAGATAAATTTCTGGTTGAGTAGGCAATGATAAGAAAGTAATTTTAGAGAAATGCCAAAAAAGGAGTACTAATTTACATTTTTACAGGTATTTAAAGTTTTTTTTCAATTTTACTAAAAACAACTTTCTAAAATTATAACAGTACCTATATTTCAAAATCATCCGAAATATATTCAGATGATATATTTTCGTCATACCTTCAGCATACCTTAGGATATCTTTGTTGAATTTTCACCCAAAAAAACAAAAGAACAGGAATAAGAACAACTAAATCATTAAAAAAGAAGAAGAAGAACTATTCAATCAAAATTCAAAACATCACAAAAATCTCAAATAAACAGTTAGGTATATCTATAATATACCTTGGAAATTTCTTAAGAATACCTCATAAATATCTTGGGGATACTTCGGATATATCTTGGATATACCTTAGGAATACCTCGGGTATACAATTTCATGGGAATACCTCGGGTATACCCTGGGGATATTTTGAGAATATTTTGAGAATTCCTTAAGAAGTTCCTAGAAGAATTTCTTTGAGTATACCTTGAACATAATTCGGTATATCTTTGGGAATTCCATGAAAGTACCTTGGGTATACCTTAGGGATACTTTGAATATACATTAAGAATACTTCGGTATACCTTTAGGAATTTTATGAAAATATCTTCAGTATACCTTGGGGATATCTTAGAGATTTTCACAAAAAAAAAAAACCAAAAAAAAAAGAAAAATCAACAACAATACAACAAAACTAAAAAAAATAAATAAATAAACAAACTCAATTTTAAAGTTTCCTCTTAAACCAACCTAACAAACTAATCAAACTTAGAGTGAAAGCCAAGTCCCAAAAATAATTGCAGTATCATCATAAAACTCAGTGGTGGTTTTTCTCCTTTTCAAAGAAGCAAAATGGAGGGAAGGGAGAAGGGCAATAAGATCGCTGTTGGATTTGAGGGAGATGGAGTGGAGACAAGATCAAAGGAAGAACTGAAGAACCTATGATAATGGATCTCAGAGAAGATAAGAAGATGAACAGTTCGGCAAAAATGAAAAATTTCGATACTGATGAAAATAAAAAAAACTGTAGGTAAATTTAAAAAAAAAACATGTGAATTTTGGTAAAGGATGAAATTTCCTCTAATTTTAGATGTGTGATTAAGGGTGTTCATAAACTGTCAAATCCTTCAAAACCGAACCAATATGAACCAACCCGAAATCAAATTGTAGTTTAATAAATGCAGTGGATTGACTTGATTTGTATTTTTTTCAAACTATATTTTGAAGATTAGATTGAATTTTTTATATTTCAATTCGTAAACCAACCTGCAATCCTCACAACCCGTACATATATAATATTGCTAATTTCATTTTTTGGCTCTAATTTCTTTTATTACCAATTATATATTTTTTAACACTTATAATTTATTCTAATTTTATTGTGCAATAAATCTAAATCATATATTAATATATGATTTGGTAAACTAATTTAAGTGCAATATATTATGAAATAATCTAATTTATAATAAGTCTATTATAATGATATTATATTACATAATTTGTTATCAAAATAATTGTAATATATTGAACTATGTACAACTTATATGTGCCTAATTCAATTATATACAATTAATTTTTCAGTAACCATTAAAATCTATTTTTAACCACATTAATTATTATTTTTCTGTTAATTAAATTAATTCAACTACAATAGGTTTTTATTGTAGGTTCTACTACAGCAATCTCACTTGTGTTGAATTCTTAGTGCTATAAATTTTTGATTTTGAATGAAGTAATTTGATAATTTGTTCCTTTTTTTTTTTTGAAAAAAATTTCTTTTGTAGCTTTCATGATATGACTAATATTAAGTAGTTTATATATTCAACTAAAGATTTTTTGATTATTATTATTATTATTATTATTATTATTATTATTATTATTATTATTATTAACCTGAATGAATTTTTCTTGGATTGAAGTCTTTAGTATTCTGATTTTTTGTTTAATATTGTTATTTAATTTTCAGTGTTCTAATTTGAAATTTAGTCATTTTCTTATCCTGTCAATTAATTCCTATTTGCATTCAAACCCCCCTCCTTAATAATTGAAATTGATAAGAAATCAGTTTTTTGGGTTGGATCTGAACTTACCACTTCTACAAAATTCAGATTTTCGCTAAGACAATTGTTTTTCTTGTTTTCGGCACTCATCGGGAGGAAAATTGCCTTTTATACCCCCTCAAATTACCATCTGACCCTTAAAACTTGAAGGGCTTAGATTGAGCCACACCACTCATATAATCTCCACCACACTGTTTTTTAGCCAGGCTAAATAAAGTCTTTGATCAACTTAGTTAGTTAAAAATTTTGTACGTGCGAAAATTACCACTATGACATCCTCATGTTTTTCTTCCGAAATTTACATTGACTAAATTCTTCCTTCGTAATTAATCAACTATAATAATTTAATTACTCTCTCAAATGTCCAAATTATATTTTTAATCCAAATTTAGACTCTAATATGGATAGTGGGCCCTTGGAAGCCTAAATTAGCGGATGTTATAGCATTAGATTATAATAATTTATGAATGCGAGTAAAATGTATAGTATATAAATACTTAAATTTTATTAGGTATATAATTATACAAATATATAATATAAATAAGGCTTAAGTACAACAAAAAAAAAACCCCCAAAATTTTGGGTGTTAAACAAAAATAATACAAACTATCAACTTTAACAAAAAAAAAGTACATAAACATCAATTGTTTGAACAAAAATAACTTCCGACAAGTTTGAGTCCCCGAGATGTGCTGATATGGCATTCCCGATCCAATACAGCCTATTGGAGATAAAAGAAATTAATAAAGAATTTGAAGTTGCTTACCTATACAAATCATAGCATTTTGTTGTTGTTTTAAAAATAAAATCCAAAACTCATTCATGCAAAATCGCAATTTTTATCCCTATTAGCATATCAGAAAGGAGGTGAGTGAACCAAAGACAAGAAAGTGAAAGTGATATAAGAGAATATTCAATATCTTTATCTAATCCCTAAAAGAAAGAGAGTTTTAGTGAAAGTGAAATTCAAGACAGTAAAAGTGATTGAAGACAGCATCGGTGAAGATAGTGGTCCATGTTCATTATGAGGTACATTGCTTTATCTGAATTTAAAAGTGAAAATGGTGGGGTTCGGATCTGTAAGTGGGTCTGAATTAGTTAAAAAGTATTAATTTTTTAGGGTATCTTGTCTATTAGTGCTAAGATTCGAATAAAAGTTAAAATTTTAGATATTTCTACATGCAGAATAGAATTTGACTTCCTGCTTCATCATGGTGGGTATTTCGACCAAAATGACCTTTATGTGGAGGGTGAGGTTGCAACATTTCACCATTATGAGCAAGACAAAATAGGTTGGTTTGATATTGAGGGGTCTATGAAGGAGCTAGGGTACTCAAAAAATCAAAAGAATAACATTTAGGGACAAAGGGAAGAGTAGAAGGTTACACTTTTTTACTGATGACAAAGAGATTATGGAAATGCTTAGCCACATTGACTAGAAATCTCACAGTGTTGTGGTATATTATGATGCAGATAAGATAGTTGAGTTAGTTGAAGATAATGATATAGGTATAGTTGGGGATGCAGGTTTAGAACATAATGCTAATGTGAATAAGGGGAATGTAGATGCATCCTTTTTTGGAGATCATAACCATAACAATGCTAGAGAACATAACCATAGCAATTTTGAAAAGGAAGATGATGAGTTGGATTACCTTCTTGTTGATGACAGTGAGACTGCATATGGTATGGATGAGGGAGATTTTAGCTCTGATGATGAAGAGCACATTGAAGCTAGAAGAACATAAGATGGGAAAAAGTCCAATGTGCACGTGGGGAAGATAATGGTGCAACCAATGCATGGAGGAGATTAATTAGAGCTAGAGAATTGAAAGGAAATGCTGATGTTACTAGTTATAATAAGGATGATGAAAGTGGTAGGAAGAAGGCTGATGCAAGAGGTTGTAAAGAGCCAATCATCGATGCAAGAGGGTGTAAACAGCCAGTTGCAGGCTTAGAAACTATAGATGAAGAAAAAGCAGAAAGTGGATATAGTACTGAATACTGTTCATCAAAGGATACTATTATTACTCCATTATCTAGTGAAGAAGGGAACCTAAGTCCCACCATATAAAAGAAAGTTAGGTTGGAGGTTTATGCTCCAAATTGTAAACATAAGACATTGGTGTTAGAGGTTGGTTTAGAATTTAAAGATGTGGCTGAATGCAAGTCAGCAATTCAGACTTGGGCAATAGTGAATGGTCATAATATCAGGCGAAGTAAAATGTGGTAAGGAATATCCTTGGAAGCTGTATGCTAGCAAAAAATAAAGAGAACAAACATGTTTAATCAAGGTACTTCAATCTAAATACACATGTTCCAGGCAAGGAACTAATAGACAAGCAACAAGTGAGTGGATAGCGAAAGAGATGTTGCCTATCTTTAAGAGAAACCCCAACTACCCTAGAAAATATATGATGCAAGATTTGTAAATAAGCTATGGCATAGATTTTACTTTGATGCAGTGCTATAGAGCTAAGTGGAAAGCTCTTAACAATTTAAGAGGGTCATTTAAAGAACACTATAGGAAATTAAGATCATATTGGATAGAGCTTAGAAGAATGGACAAGGATGAGAGATTTGTGTTGAATATTGAGCTCGATGATTGTGGAAAATGTGTTTTCAAGTTATGATATGTTGGATTCAGTGCACTTAGAAAAGGTTTCATTAATGGTTGCAAAAGGAGTTTGAGGTTTGATGCTTGTTTCTTAAAAAAAGTCTTAGGTGGAGCTCTATTGGCTATTGTATCAAAGGATGCAAACCAAAAAATGTATCCTATGCCTTAGGCTATAGTTGAGAAAGAGAATGAGGAGATTTGGACATGGTTCTTTCATATATTATTTGAAGACTTTAATATTGGTGATGGGTTAGGTTGGACATTCACAAGTGACCAGCATAAGGTATATTATTCAATTAACAAAATCATGTCACTGCCTTTTTAATCACAATCAACCTAATTGTTTATATTTCATTTTAAAAATGCATTTTGTAGGGCCTACTTAATGGAATATCAAAACTGGCACCAAATGCTGAGCATAGAAATTGTGCTAAGCACATCTTTGCAAATTGGAAAAAGAAGAGAGTCAATTTGATTCAAAGCTCAAGAAGTTGAAAGATGAGTCAATGGAAGCATATGAAGCATTTTGTGAAAAAAACCATAAGTATTATGTAAGTCATTAA
This sequence comes from Balakata baccata, assembly GCA_949630135.1. NCBI lineage: Eukaryota > Viridiplantae > Streptophyta > Magnoliopsida > Malpighiales > Euphorbiaceae > Balakata > Balakata baccata. The sequence continues at coordinate 47,664 of CATIWF010141774.1, forward strand.
TATCCAATTTTAGTCATTCTTACACCATTGACAATAATATATGTGAAACATTTAATGGTTATATTGTCAAGTCTAGGACTAAACCTATAATAGATATGTTAGAGGTTATTAAGTTACATCTAATGGTTAGAATGCATGACATAGTGAAGTTGATTGAGAATTGTAAAGATTTGATATCCCAAATATTAGGAATAGATATTTTAGAGATTATTAAGTTACATCTAATGGTTAGAATGCATGACATAGTGAAGTTGATCGAGAATTGTAAAGATTTGATGCCCCAAATATTAGGAAGAAGCTTGGAAAAATGCAAAAATTGCGCAAATTATGTAGTCCAAAACCAGCAGTTAGTAGGAAGTATGAAGTCAAGTTTTTTGAAGAGTCATATATTGTAGACCTAGTTGGAAAGCAGTGCAAATGTAGGGCATAGCTACTGACTGGAATACCTTGTTATCATACACTATCATGTATTAACTATGTGAGAGAAGATCCTGTTAATTACTTGGGCACCTTTTATCACCTTCAAACTTATAAATCTTTTTATGAAAATGCATTGCCTCCAATTAATGGTCCAAATGAATGGCCCACTGTCAATGAACCTATCATATTGCCACCTCTTTTTGTCAACCAACCTAGAAGGCCCAAAAAGAATAGAAGAAAAGACCCTACTAAGGAAAAAAAAACATAGGTTCAAGCAGTAGGTTACTAAGAAAGGCATGAAAATGAGTTGCAAAAAGTGTAGACAATATGATCATAATAAGAGAACTTGTCCACTAGCTACATTAACTACATTTGGTAATGAATGCAATGCTGGTCTAAGCACAAATGCAAATAGCCAATTACCAAAGGTAAAACAATTTATGTTTATGAGTTATAGCAAATATATGCCAATAACATGTTTTATTTATTTGACAATTTATGCTATCTTGAAAAATACCAGAAACATGGGAGACCTAGGAAACTGCCAATTACACAGCTCACACATAAGAAACAAAGAACTACTCAAAGAAATGCACAACTAAGGATAAGATTACTTTCCAGACTAGTTGATGAATCTATTGCAAATGAGTTTAGGGAAAAAAATTTGGTAATCTTGAATGTGCATGTTGATATAAACTATTATGTAATATGATAATTTGAATGATTTGGCATATTGTAGACAAGGCAAGGTTATGGAGTGAGGGTAGTTACAGAGTCTAGGAATGTATATTGTAGGATAAGTGTACTTTAAGTTTCAAATATGTATTGGTGTTGGTATATCTGTTATTTGGAAGACTTGAAATTTGGTAATCTATGTTGCCTTAATCCTCTTGATTTCATTTGACTGGTTTGGATATCTATTAGCTGGATAAAAGCTCTCATCCAAGTTCACTATGAATCTTAAGCCTCTTGTCATAATTTACATCTTTATTATAGATGCTAGGTGAGACAAGAGTCAATTATATCACTAGTGCATCTGTAGTTGGTGCAGCAGCTGCTGGTACCTCAGTTACAAGAGGGCAAGATAACCAACCAAGGCCACCACCTTACGAATATGTTCCTCAAAACCAGCACCGTATACCCAATCAAATGAACCAACCAAATGCTAGTGATAACTTCATTTCAAACCAAAGATGTGTTGTAATTGATGCAAGTGGAATACAACAACCACAATAGGAATATACTTTAGGTTTTTTTTTTTTTTGTTACCATTGCCATGTTGAATGTTGACTCCTTTTTTATGTATAGCATATATTTTAGGTCTTTTTGTAAGTGATGTAAGTGGAACACAGCTACAAACTATACCTAGTTATTTTGATTAAAATGATGTAAGTAGAATACAACCACCACCTTTTGGCTCTTCAATCATGAAGTCAAGCCATTATCTTTTGAAATGCATTTGACATGCCATTTTTGACATCAATGAATATTTTATATGAAATTCCATAAAGATGTTTAAGACAGTATAATTCATTTCAATGAATACCATCAATTCACTTTTAAAGATATTTAAGGCATGAAGTACCTGTACATTAAAGGGAAAATTACCAAAAACAAACTGAACTTTTAAAACTGGATCAAAATTAAATTGTACTTTCTATTTTCTCATTTAAATATACAAACTTTTGAAATTTTATCAATTTATGAATTCCATCGAAATTCTGCTGATATATCATAAAATTTTGATGAGAATAGAAAGAATGTACTGACTAGGAAACTGAGTCATTTAAAAACTTTAAAACGCCATCGTTTGATTTTTTTTTCTAAAATTTTAAATTCTAAATTTCTTTTTAAATTTAAAAAATAATATATATATAGTTGTCGTGCTTAAAAGTTGTCTAGTTAGCAGAGCAAAGAGACAAAAAATTTACTGTCAGTATAGTTTCGTTGGAGAGATTTAGGTTTTAAAATTTTAGAAAAAACAAAAACGATGGCGTTTTAAAGTTTTTAATATGACTTAGCTTCCTAATTAGTGCAGCCTTTTTATCTCACTAGATTATGCTACGTCAATAGAGTTTCGCTGGAATTTATAAAGTAATAAAATTTTGAAAGTTTATATATTTAAATGAAAAAATAAAAAGTACAATTTATTTTGATATAACCTTAAAAGTTTAATTTATTTTTTGCAATTATCCCTACATTAAATGAATTATAAGCAAGAGGAGTAATTGTAATTTTATTAAGGAATAAACTTTACATTGTTTTTCACATGCTTCCTACCAAAACCATCAAGTATAGTTCCAATTACAAATACTAATATAGCAATAAATACCACAGTCACAGTACATAGTTTCATTTTCATCTTCCTCAAATTATGTTCCAAGTTGTGGTTTTCCAAACAAATTTTGTTTCATTCAGTCACCACTATAGCAATGTATTCATTCAAACTTCTTAATCCAGCAAGTAATTCATCAATCTCACTTTCACAACTCTTCAACTTCTCCTGCGATTCCTCTTTCAAAACTTCAACCTTCTTCAACTTCACATTCACTGAATCATTTAAAGCTTCTGCAGCCTTAAGCTCCCACTCCTACTGTTTCTTCTTTGTGATAAGCTTAAACAACATTTCCTTCACCCTTCCACTATATGGCTTTTCAAACCATTCAAAGTAATGGAAATCACCTTCCTACATTCATATCATAACTAAAATCAAATATGGAGAACTGTCATTGTCATTATAAAAATAAATGACTAAAATCAACATACTTATTCCCATAATAGTCTTTGGATTATCCATTGTGAATGAGGTAAGCAGATGGCAAGGTCCATGAGTGCAAACACCCCTAACACTAGATGTGATAGAAGATGAAGAATGTGAGTTAGAAGCCATGTGCGTATATTTCTGAGACACCAAACGAGAAATGAAGGTAGAGAGGAAGCCAATAAATTTTGATTTTTCACAGTAGAAGCTAAGATATCCCTTCAGCTCTGTTAATGAACCCTAGATGCTCTTCCCTCAATTGAAAACCACAAATGAGTTTTGGATTTTTTTTCAAACAACAACAAAACGATGTATTTTGTATAGGTAAGTAGCTTTAAATTTTTTATTTATTTCTTTTATCTTTGGTAGGTCGCGTTGGATTGGGAATGTCATATCAGCATATCTTGGAGACTCAAACTTGTCAGAAATTATTTTTGTTCGAACAATTGATATTTAGGTACTTTTTCATTAAAGTTGATAGTTCGTGTTATTTTTGTTTAACACCTAAAATTTTGGATTTTTTTATATAATTAAGCCTATAAATAAATATATAAGTACGAAAACATGCAAATATTATTAAGTATATCTGCAAGTAAGCTTGTGTTCATATAAAATATAAGACTATAATATCTAAATTATTTATAAAAAAATATTAATATATAAATTTATTAAGTACAGCAGTTCAATATTTATTTATTAATATAATTTAGATTGATTTCTCATGTAGTTATAATGCACTTAAAATGGTTTATCATATAATTGTTATATACTAATTATAAATTAAATTAGTTTATAGTAAAATTCATTTAGTATAACTTAAATTACTTTAACAAATAATGCATAATTAATTCATAAATTATAAATTATATGCAAATTATTTCTAATGCATATATTTATAGTTCTAATATTTATATTTAGAAGATGTATATTCGAATATATATGTAAGTTGGGGGTATATACGGTACAGTCTAGCTCCGGGATTGAATAACCTCTAATTTTGTATTGAAAAGTTGGAGATTTATAAATTTAAGTCATGTATTGTATTGAAAAAAAAAATCTCTGTATTGTATTTTCTTGAAAATTTGGGACAAATAGATACAGTTTTTCAGTTCTTTCTATACTAAACAATATAGTACAAAACAATTTAGTACTTAGGTATTTTGAACTAAATAAAAAGTATCTAAAATTTAAACATATTAACATTGAGTTGATATTTAATAGTATTATAATTAAAAAGCTCACAATTTTTACATAAAAATGCTCCCAATAAACTATCAATCTTTGAAGAGTATATAATTATGTAATAAACTATTAATTAGAGTTGATTGTTTCAATTCATAAGTTTCCAATCCAATCAGCTCCAGATTTAACAATCATAGTATCTACATTAATTATAAAATATATAATTATATAAATTTGTTAAATATATCAATTATTTATATTATTTATTAATAAAATTTAGATTAGTATATAAATTTAATGTAATATAATTATTTTGATAAAATTTAATATAATATATATTGTAAATTATGAATATAGCAATATTTAAAATTTAATTATTAGATATATAAATTCATAAGTATATAATTATAAAGTATAAGTAAGAAAATTTTTTATTATTTAATTTTAATATATATATATATTAATTATAAATTATATAATTATATAAGTTCATAATATATATATATATATGTTTTATTTATTAATAAAATTTAGATTACTATATAAGTTTACTATAATGCAATTATTTTGATAAAAAAAATTATATAATATACATAGTAAGATATGCATATAATAATAGTTAAAATTTTAATTATTAGATATATAAATTTATAAGCAAAAACGGAGGGACTCTAGGGTCAAGGGAGCATTGTATCCTCCTAAATTTTTGAAATTTCAGAAATGATTTAGTAATTTTGATATTTATTTTGAAAAACAAATTCTAAAATATTATTTTGTTTTATAAAATAGTGTATATTTTTTTACTTTTTATCATGGTTTTTTGCTATACTTTCAATATTCTTTCAATATTAATATTTATTCATCAAACTCTCATAGAAAAAATAAATATTTAAGAATTTTAAGGTAAATTTTTTATATTTACACTTTTTTATTGTATTGTTTTAATTTATATTTACACTTTTTTATTGTAATTTTTAAATATATTTAAGTCTCAATTGTTAATTGTATCAATAATTATAGGGTATAGATTTCTTATGTTGTCTAAAATAAGAGAGTAAAAATTAATTATTTTAATTTTTTTCTTATTTCTATGCCTATTTGATTATTATTATGTGAAGAACCATAATTGTTGATAATTTAATTATAGTTCATAAGTAATTGTTGTCTTAAACTACTTTTGTTCATAATTTTTAATTTAATTTGAGAGTAGAGTTAATATATATAATTTTATTCTTATACTTTTAATTGGACCCACATGAATAAAATTCTTGGCTCTGTTACTGTTTATAAGTATGAAATATAAATATATATTTATAAGTATATACTTACAAAGTATAAATATGTATGTTTATGACTATTTAATTTTAAAGTTTATATAACAATAATTTCTTCATTAATTATGAAGTATATAAGATTATCAATTTTAAGTATATCAATTGCATGTATGTTTTATTTAATAATATAATATAGATTAGTATTTAAGTTTAAAATAATACAATTATTATAAATTCAAGTTATATAATATTTATATAATAAAACTATAAATGTTATAAATAATATTATATATAAATTATTTAATTCTTATTATATATATATATAATTTAAATATCAGTTCTTTTAGTACAATTTGAATCAAGAATGATTTAGTACAGTTTTTAGTCCAGATATCATTAAAAGATCAAAATCCATCAAAATTATAGTTAATAGTATAGTTCAATTCGTTTACAGTAAAAAAAATCAACAGTACAGTACAGTTCGGTTTGGTTCTAAATCTTTTTTCTTGGCTCTTCAATCCAATTCAAGAAGATTTAGGATCTATGTACGACCCTAAATTGCAAGTATTAAATTATTTGCTATAAACAAGGACGCCAAGCATAAAGGTTTATCTTGTATTATTAAGGATAAATTACGGTGACAGTACTTTAACTATCTGACACGTAATGATTCGATACTTGAATTTTAATTTGTAATACAAAATTTTTTTCTTCGATTTTGTAACACAATACTACCTTTGTCTGAGTCTGTTAATGAGGTTTAACTATTTGCTAATACGGAATTTTCATCTTTTATATATATATATATATATATATATATATAAACAAAGCAAAGATTATGCACCAGATGGTTGTTAATAGCTTTAAGGCCATTTCCACATGGAACAGCAGAAACTTATTTGTAGAAGACGTAGGGCACTTGCCCTGTGCAAAAGAAAATGTCTTTTATCAAAGAACCTCTACTAGATGAATTTTTCTATGGCCTGAAAGGAATTGAATTCCATAAACCATAAATTTTTCATATCAGATTCACCAAAAATATTAAAATACATGCGGAAGTATACCTGGATCTATTGGTATGCAATTGAATATGGATAGATGTCCTTCTAGATGCTGCGTACTGTATCCTCAGAGAGTGATGAGAACTCAGAGAGAACAAGAACTGAATATCAAATGTCAAAGTAAAAGTACGTACACATAGGGATCACAACCCTATTTATATTAACAAATTGGTCTATTAACTAAAATGTCCATCAATATTAGTAATAGTCTATGAGTTTCTACACATACCCAAAAGGAAATCCTACACTTTATTTAAGATGACTGAGTCCGTCATTAATTATTTTAATCATCGAATTGGGCATGACAATTATGATTTTGGTTATAATCACACAATCAATTTAGCAATTGCATGTAGGTCCACATGCTCAAATACCCAACGTGCAAATGTACATGAATTAAGTTCAAATATCTAACAATTTTCCACTTGGACTATATATCCATGTGCATTAATACTAGCCTGATGGTTGTGTGAATATCACCATGTATTCTAAGTAGCTAGCTAATGAAGAAGTGTCACCTTAACCAATCTTATCCATTAGCCTTGTCAACAAACAAACCAAAAGGGCTTTCACCGAATCTAATTGTCCACTAGACCTACCATTGATCACATGCATCAACTCAAATAAATGACCCGGATCAAGTGTGGATGTGTAGCATGGAAGTTACATGTCAATGTGAAGTTACATGTCAATGTGATCATTACATGCCTACTTCCAACTGATACTACCAAATGAGATCGTATAAACTAAGACTAAATGAAAGAGGTACTCAGAGTGAAATAAAATTGAATACAAGCATTAATTAAATCAAATGATTATAAATGTCAAGACACAATCAACAGGGTGCAAAAAAAAATATAGAACTCCTACTAAACTCAAACATCATCTAATGCATTAACACTCATATGAGCTTTATGCCCTAAAAAGACCTTTGGTGTTATGCTTTAGTTAATGGATCCGCAATCATAGAGTCTATATGAACATGCTCAATAGTAATTTGACCACTCTAAACTATTTCTTTCACAACTAGGAATTTGATGTCAATATGCTTGGACTTTGATGAACTTTGGTTATAATTGGAATAAAGGACTGCAGCTCTACTGTCACCGAACAACTTGAGTGGTCTTTCTATCTCGTCAACCACTTCCAAGCCTGATATAAAATTCCACAGCCAAATTGCTTGATTAGATGCCTCATGGCACGCTACGAATTCTGCTTCCATAGTAGAAGATGCAATAAGTGATTTCTTAGCATTCTTCCAAGATTTGCTCCTTCGGCTAATAGAAAAACATAACCTAAAATAGATTTTCTACCAACTTGGCATCCCGCAAAGTTGGAATCTGAATACCCAATGATCTCTAGCTTTTCCAACCTATTGTATGTGAGCATAAATTCTTTCATTCCTTGCAAATATCTCATCACCCTCTTAGTCGCGACCTAATACTGCCTACTTAGATTGCTCTGGTATCTCCCTAACATCCCAATAATAAATGCAAGGTCTAGATAAGTACAGACCTCTAAGTACATCAAACTATATAATGTTGAAGCATAAGGAACATCATGCTTAACATTGGTCTCAACATGATTTTTAGGGCACTGAGCTAGACTAAATTTGTCTCCTTTGCTCACGAGGGGTATGATGTGATAATCCTAGAATTCCCCAAGGACGATCTCAATGGATTTGGATTCCTAATACAAAATATGCTTCACCAAGATCTTTCATTTCAAAATTCTCTGAAAAAAATTTCTTAGTTTCATGCAATAAGTCTACATTGCTACTAGCAAGCAATATGTCATCCACATATAAAATTAAGAAAATGTATTTACTCCTACTGAACTTATGATACACACAATCATCAATTGGATTTACATCAAAACCGAAAGATAAGACCATTTAATGGAACTTATGGTACCACCGACAGGAAGTTTTTTTAAGCCTATAGATGGATTTCTTCAATTTGCATACCTTTTGCTAAGAATAATTGGACTCTAAGCCCTCTGATTGCATCATATAAATTGTTTCATTAATGTCTCCGTTAAGAAACATTGTCTTAATATCCATCTGATGTAGCTTTAAATCATGATGAGCCACAAGTGCCAAAATAGTTCTAAAAGAGTCTTTCAAGGAAATCGAAGAGAAAGTGTCTTTGTAGTCATGCCTTCCCTTTGAGTAAAAACCTTAGCAACAAGATGCGTTCTGTATCTTTCCACATTGCCTTGTGAATCCTTTTTTGTTTTACATATCCATTTGCAACCTATGGGCCTTACTCCTTCAGGCAATGGCACTAGATCCCATATGTCATTATCCTTCATAGATTTTAACTCTTTATTAATGGCATCAATCCAATTTCAATCATTCGAACATGAAGTTGCTTTATGGAAGTTGAGTAGGTCATCTTCCAATGAATCAACATTATCCTGATGTTCGTTAAGAAATATAATGTAATTATCTGGAATTATGCTTCTTCGCTCTTTAGTAGATCTTCTTATTGACACTACATCTTAAGATTTTTGAGGATGCTAGATGGCACGTAGATCTGAATCTTGATGACCCAGATTTGTAGGAAGCTTAATATTGTCCTGTGGAATTGAATGTTGTTCATAATCTGGAATTTCATCTGGAATAAATCTTGGACAAAAGCCAGGAACAACTATGGGAAGAGGAACATTCTCCTCCTCAAAGACAAAATTGGTTACTTTATCTTCCCCTCTATATCAAAAAACATTCTACCTTTAGGATAATAAAATTTATAACCTCGTGACCTTTTAGAGTAACCTACGAAGTAACTACTAATCATTCTTAAGTCTAATTTTCTTTCATTTGGCCTATATGGCCTAGCCTTAGTTGGATATCCATAAACACACAAGTGCTTTAGGATTGGTGCTTTACCTGTCAATAATTCATATTGGGTTTTGGTTGTAGCCTTTGTAAGAATCCTATTAAGAATATAGACTACAGTCTTTAATGTTTCTCCCCAAAGTGAGTGAGGCAAGATTGTATGACTAATCAAACTTCTTACCATGTCCTTGAGGATCCTGTTTTGCCTCTTACCTAACACATTCATGCTATGAGACCTTGGGGTTTTGGTTGTAGACTTTGTAGGAACCCTATTAAGAATATAGATTGCAGTATTTAATGCTTCTCCCCAAAGTGAGTGAGGCAAGGTTGTATGACTAATCAAACTTCTTACCATGTCCTTGAGGGTCCTTTTTTGCCTCTCAACCAACCCATTCATGCTAGGAGACCCTGGCATAGTGTACGGAGGGACGATCCCACACTTCTCTAGGAATATAGCAAATGGACTTGGACATTGTTCACCAATACTATCATTTCTACCGTAGTATTCACCACTACGATCAAATCTAACAAATTTTATCCTTTTGCCTAATTGGTTTTCAACTTTAGCCTTAAAAACTTTGAACATGTCCAATGCCTCTGACTTTTCATGTATCAAATACAGTTAACCATAACGAAAGGAGTCATCTATGAATGTAATAAAGTATTGTTGATTATTCCAAGAAGCTATAGGAAATGGCCCACATATATCCATATGTATTAGTTCTAAGACATATGTAGCTCTCTCAACTCCCACTTTTCTCTTATTTGTTATTTTACCTTTTATACACTCAACACAGACTTCATTATCTGATGAAGTATCAAGTGTATTGAGTATTCCTTCTGACACAAGCCTTTCAATTCTCCTTTTAGAGATATGACTTAAACGTTTGTGCCATAATGAATAGGAATTCTCGTTGGTTAATTTTCGTTTAATACCTCGTGTAGTAACATGCAAGGTTTCATTTGAAGTTGATATATCATGCAAATATATATTATTAGTTAAAAATAAATAATTGGTACTCAAAAGTTTAGAATTATAATAGAGATAACATTGTCTATTACCAAAAGAACAAAAATAACCTTTTTTGTCTAAAACAGAAATTGAAACCAAATTCTGTCAAAAGATGGTATAACGAATGTCTCATTTAATTCTAATATTAAACAAGATTTTAAAGATAATTTAAATACTCCTATTACTTAAACTTCAACCCTACCGTTGTCTCCCATATAGATGAATCTCTCATCATCAGTTGGCAGACGATAATGGTAGCATCCTTACATAGATATACTAATATGAGTGGTAGCTCCTGAATCTAACCACCAAGTATACTTAGGCACTGAAACAATATTAACCTCTGAATAAATAAGAGTTAGAGGCACACCTTTCTTCACGCGCCAAGTGTGATATTTTGGGCAGTCCTGTCCTGCTTCACATGAGAAGGATCTTTACACAAAAAGCACCTTTTGTCCTTAGAATCCTTCGACTTTTGCTTCTTTTACTTCTCATTATTGTTTGCAATCTTATTGCCCTTTCTTTTTTTTATTGCCCTTGAAAGAAGATGCAAAATTTGCACTCTCAATCTTCTTATGTCTCATCCTATCATCCTCTTACATAACTTGTGAGATGAGCTCATTAACCGTCTATTTTTCCTTCTGGCAGTTGTAGCTCACCTCAAATTAACTGAATTAAGGAGGCAAAGACATCAAAACGAAGTATACCAAAAGATCATCTAGGAGATCCAACTTCAATGTTCTCAACTTTGAGATTATACCAGACATTTCGAGAATGTACTCCCGAATATTTCCTGAACTAGTATACCTCATGAAGGTCAATCTATACAAGAGCGTAATTGTCTCCACCTTATTGCTTTTAACAAAGCGCTCTTCCAGCTTTTCAAGAAATTTTATGGCATTTTTCTCTTGTGCTATGGCCCCAAGAAAAGTTTCTGGGATTGAACCTTTCATGATCATGAGACTCATGCGAATAAAGCGTTCCCAGTGAGCCATTTCTCTCCGCTGTTCAGAGGTACTATCATCTATCAACTCAGCTGGGCATGACTCCCTCAATGGTAAGTCTAGATCCATACATCCCATATAAATTAAGACATTTTCTTTCCAAATTTTGAAGTTAGTTCCATTCAGTTCAGGGATGTTTTTCATATTGACAGTAAATTGTGCAATAGTAATTGCATTAACTACAGAATAGGGAACGTAAAAAATGAATAATTAATATTTTAAGTGCTCACAATGGAAAAACAAAATAACACGACATAAATCATAACAATTATTCCATTGCAAGAAGATTGGTATGACATTGAGTCTAGCCTTTGGACAGAGAATCAGCTCATAGCTAATAAATTAATCCAACTTTTTTTCTGAAAAATAAAAATTGGCCCACCCATGACTCTAGAGACCAGTCCAAGCCCATAATTTTTTTAATTAAAACCCATGTGTACCCAACATTTGGGCCTGCAGAACTTTAGTATCTTGGACCTAAAACATAACCCAGGCCCGTAATGTTATGATGCAAAGACCCAAAAATAATCAGCCCATGTTGTTTTAAACTAAAGACCCAGCCCATTGACCATTTAAACCCTAATCTGATAACTTAAAGAGTTATCCCTCTCCACAAAAGTAGCAACCACCTCCATCAACCCATCTTCTCCATGTTCTCCACGATCACCTTCTTTCATGGCAGTTTTTTTTTTAATAGTTTTTTACTAACTGATATTAGCAGCAACTATGAGGAAGTCATCAACGAGACATCACCAGAAAGCAAAGAAAGGTGCAAAAACCGAAACCACCGGCACATAACCACCACCGGTGAAAGAACAACGGGAAGATTTTTTTTTTTATAAATGTTATGTGGTTGTTTTGTTTTCAATTAAAAAACTTCTAGCTGTTCCTCCAAAACACAGAATAGAGGCCATATCTAATCAGAAACCACCAAAAGCTAACAGTATATAACTTGATTTCATGTGATTGTTCCGATCAATAGTTAGCTTTATAATGTATTTCATTCTTTTCTATGTAAAAGCCAGAATCATAATTCCAAATAATCTGACATGCTAATAAATCCAGATAATCAAACAAGAATTATCGAAAATTCTTGATGAACTGACATGAGTATGGCTCTGAACTGAATTTCATAAACTAAAATTATTCACCAAGAATATTAAAAAAAATGAATGCGAAAGCATTCGTCATCTATTGTTATGCGGATTGAATTTAGGTAGGTGATCTTTTAAGCATTACATACCGAAATTCTCGGACAGCGATGAGATTAGAGAGAATAAAAGGATACTGAATTATCATGCAAAAAGTAAAAATTAGGTATACCTACAACCTTATTTATATTAAATATATTGGACTATTTATTAAAATTACTATCAATATTACTAAAAGTTCCTAAATTTCTAAGCATATCCAAAAAGTTTATCACCCGTTGTTTTGTTTAAGATGACTGAGCTCATTATTGATTATTTTGATTACCAAATTTGGCTTCCACAATTATAATTTGATTCTAATCGCAAAATTAATTTAGCAATTGTATGTCCAAATACCTAACCTACATGAATTAAGTTCAAATATGAGTGACAGGGAATTTATAATTTTTTTTCATGATTCAGAAATTGTTTTTATATTTTGGATAACTTTGTATACATAGGATTGAGAGATGAATTTTGATTAATTTATTTTCTTTTCATTGGTTAACTATAATATAGTTTGATGAAATATATTCGTATAATTTTTATTTTATTTATTTATTTGACGAATGATTGGTTAGTGGTTTTTATTGTCTTCATTTTTCGAATAATGAAGAATACAGGTGCTGTGTATGAAACCCAAAGTACACGCACATGATTCAAGCAATGTGCAGATAATAATCTACAACAGTGCATGCATTAAATCTAGAGGTAAAAATATGTCTTTAATCATGTTAATTGATGAATTTCCATTCATATTATAGTCTTTGCTTTTGTTCATATTAGTTATATGAAATTTTAAAAAGAATTTGATTTTGTTCATATTAGTTATATGAAATTTTAAAAAGAAAAACATACATATTAAGATAGTACCTCTTAGCTTTCATTTTGGAGTTGTTGATCTCTCCTTATTTGGTTATGGATTTAAAAAAATTCAGTAGAATTTAAAGAATTAATGTTAATGAAAATGTAGTGCTCAAGAAGGTCTATAACTAAAAAACATATATGACAGTTATTTTAAATAAATTTATATAAGTAGTGATTCTTTTAGGAATTTAAATAAATTTATATATTCAAAATTGATAACTATTTATTATTATCACAAAAGTAAAAAATAGTATTTTGAGAAATCAGAACTTATCGGATGAGGGGAAAGGGAATGCTTTTATTGTGTTGTTATTTACATAATTTAGTTAACTAATTAGGGGGTTTGTGTAAAAAACTCTTTTATTAACTTACATATCCACAACTCATGTATTTATTTATTTTCAATTATTGTTTAATTATATGTAAATTTATATTTAATTAACAAAGTAAATTTTGGGTAAACCTTAACTACTAAAAGAAATATGTAAATTTGTATTTAATTAATTTAATTAAAGTTATTTACTTTAGTAAAAATTGGATATATTTTTGATAAATTTTGGGTAAATCTTTGATAAATTTTTGGATAAATCTTGGGTAAACTTTGAGTAAATTTTGGATAAATATTTGATAAATCTTAATAACTTCAACTTTTATTAATTTTTTTGATAAATTTTAGTTAAATCTTAGGTAAATTTCGGGTAAATATTGGATAAACATTTGATAAATTTTGGGTAATTTTAACTTTCATTAATTTTCTGGTAAATCTTAATTAAACCTTGAATAAATTTTGGGTAAATTTTAGGTAAATAATAGATAAACCTTGTGTAATTTCAAGTTTTATTAATTTTTTTGGTAAATATTGGGTAAATTTTTTTTTTTTGTAAATATTAAGTTTTGGTATTTTAAAAAAAAAAAATATTTTTAGCACTTTTGTCATTTTTGAAAAAAATTTTAACTTTTTTTTTTGTTTTTAAAAAAATTTTAAAAGACAGTTTTTTGATAAATATTAAGGCTTTTTTTTCTAATTCTTTTAAAAATCGCATGATAAGCCACATGCCCACAGCTGCTGCTCGATGAGAAAATTAATGAATTTGAACCAAACAAATTGTATGAGTTCAAAATCTTATTTTGGGCCAAACATTTGTTAAGCCCATTTCATATCTACTCATATGCTCATATATGAGGCATGGTGAGTGATTGGGGTTAATAAAAAAGAAAAATTTAACATATTAATTTTGTAATTTTTAAAATTGACTCCACTAAATTTTTTCAATTGATCCTACTAAATAAAAACTACTGTAAAATATTTTTTTGAAGTCATTAAATGTAGTAAAAAAAAATATATAAAATTTCGTAGAGGATAATTGTAAAATTTTTTTTACATATTATGATCAATTTCAAATGTTTTTCTATTATTTTAATGTGTATATATATTAAGATCTCTTTCTAGTGGAAGAAAGCAAATATACATGAAAACTAATTAATCAATATATAATTTAGAAATTATCACGAAGAAATGAAAAAAAAAAGAGAGTAAAGATGTTTATAAGTTAAATGAACATTCACATAATCCCAACATCAAAACTAGAATATATAGTAATGATTAGGAGAGCAAGAAAAGGAAGGTGGAGAAGGTGGAGAATGGTAAGAAGAACAAGTAGAAGAATTAGAAGAAGCATTAGCGCTATTATTAGAGGGATTTCTAATGATGAATGGCACAACATCTTCAAGCAATCCTTGAGGAGCTTCAGCAGAATGCTGTTCTTGTATGGAGAAATCATCAAGTGAACTGCTTGCGATTGTGCCAGTGCCAGTGGTTGCAGTAGTTGAAGATGGGCTTTCTTGTGTCTCTTTTTCTATTTTTTGAGCTTCAGATTCCGATACTGTTTTCTTTGCCTTCTTCGTTGGTGAGTTCAAAAACTGAGATTGGTCCATTACCAAATATGGGTAAGCAAAGTGTAAATGAAGCCCTTCATATGTAATAATGACTGTGTCTTCCTCCTCAGTCGATCTCTCCACTTGCTTCTTTGCACTGCACCTTGGGTTTGTGCACCGGTAATAGCTCCTATATATTTCCATTAAATAAGTTTCTATATATATATATATATATATATATATATATCAATAATAGTATCGAGTTAATTCATGCAAATGTGCAACAATTAATAGATGACCAAGTGTTACTTGTAGGTGAGTAAGACGAGTTTTTAGTAATTCAGATGCTCATTATGGGCGTGTTTATGGATTAATTAGTGTGCTGTCTATACATTTGAGGTTCATTGCTTTCATTCATTGGTGTATTGGAGCCAAATTTTGCAAGTAATTAATTAAGGCAAGTAAAGTCCTAATTAATCAAGCTAAGATATGAGGTGTTTATGCAATAAGGCATATTCCGCATCTTTTACTTGACACGTTTTGCCATTTTATTTTTTACTTCTTTTTTGGTCCATCTTACTACTCATCATTTATTTTTGGTTTATTTTGTCTCTGCAAAGTTTATAAAAATATGTACGGAGTTCTATAATACTGACATGATAAGAAAAAATATTTAATTTCATCAATAGTACCATATTAGCTGCTATGTCAGTATCAATGAGCCATATATTCGGTATTACGAATTAAATAGGAGGTAAAATAGACAAAAAAAAGAAGTTAGAGTGACAATAGATAAAAAAAAAAAAAAGAGAGGCAAAATGGCGACGCGTGCTAAGTATAGAGAGTGTAATATGCCTTATGCCATGTAATAATTCATGGAAATATTACCCGGAAATTAGATAAAGAAAAAGCACTTTTGTGGCCTTTGTATTTGAAATTGTTATTCTATGCATTATACAATCAAATCTCTTATATTCACTCACATGTAGTCTCTATTTAAAATATTTTAATTTTTTTTATTATAAAGTAAAAATACCATTAGAGAAAATTAATAAAAAAAATTTCTATTAATATTGTAAGAAATAATTTAATGAAATATAATTTGATTAAAAAGAAAAAGAAATTATATATAAAAATTATATAAGAAGACATGTTTCAAAATATAAAAAAAAAAATACAATTTTTGTATAGGACACTAATTTCCCAACCACATATTATTAATTATAGCAAAACCCAGGAAATAAAGTTCATTAGAAGAAAAAAGGATGCATATGATTTGGTTATATTATTGTCAATTGTTAAGCCTACAAATGAATTAATGCATATCAATTATGAGTATGATCGACATATTTCATTACATAGCCATATGGCCATGAAACATGTGAGGTTCAATAAAAAACATTATCCAAATTAAAAAAAAAAAAGAATTTGGGACAATGAATTAAAAAGCTCTTTGTAGATTTTTAAATATTGAGATTTAGTGTCCTGTAGTTATAAAGTGATTATTTATTACATTTTTAAAATATTAGGAAGATAAATTGGTTCAAAAATGAAATTCCAAGAATAAGTGGTATGCAAAAACTTAAGGCAAACTGAAAAATAAAAAATTTAGGAGGCTGGTTTTTTTTTTTCCAAGGAATTTGAGTGGATGAGTGGGATAAATTGGCTATCATCCTAAGTACTATAAGGTAAAAAATAAAATAAAAAAAGGAAAAAGGACTAGTTACGTACCTAGGAAAGGGGCTGTTCTTAATAGATTTCTGGCCATATTTTCTCCATTTATAACCATCATCAGCCGTCCCATTGCCAGAAGTCTTGAGTTTCAGAGTATACTTGTTATTCTCAATCTTACCCAAACCCCTATAGTTTCCAGCAAACAAATTTACATATTCATATGCTTTTTTTTTAAAAATAACAATTATAAAATCAACAAATTCAATATTAATTATGTCATAATTATATACAAGATAGGTAAAAAAGAAAAAAAAAAAAAAGAACCTGAGATGTGAAAGAGATTTGTGCAGAGATTGGGGAGTGTGGGTAGTAAGGGAGAGAGCACTCTCAATATCTTGGATAGTGGGCCCTGAATAGACTGTGGAAAGAGAGTGGTGATTGGATTTAGAATCATGGGGTAATAGAAAGAAAGGAGATTCATCATCAAGAAGCTCTCTTACAAGCTCTTCTTCTTCTTCTTCTTCACCTTCACCTTCAACATGATCAACCCAGTTACTTGCCTTTTCCTCCATCATTGTCCAGCTCAATTTAGCTGTGTATTAGATGTAGATGAAGAAGAAACAGAGTATATATATCAAGCGGTACATAAGGAGCCAAAGGTCAAAAACAAAGTGAGTGAGTAGAGAGAGGCTTTTCAAGGATATATATAAGAAAGTGGAGTAGATATATCATACATGCACTGGAACTTGTGACCTCTACGTGCCCTCTTCTCCTTTCAAACTCAACATTTACTCTTTTTTTTTTTTTAAATATAATCTGATTTTATCTTAATCATCCAACATCCTACAATGCAAATATTGCACACTCACATGGATCCTTACTAAGTAACCATTAAGTGATAAATTGCTCCTTCTTATAACCATTAAGAAATAAATTGATTCTTTTCATATTTTAAACGTAATTCGTACCCATAATACTCTATATACAGAATTAGAATTCAAAATCTCTAATTAAAAAAATATATATATATAATCTCACCTTGTCAGGCCATCTAGAGTTAATTAAAAAATTATAAATTTATCATTTTGGTGGCTTTGTTTTTCTATTAAAATTCCTTTTTAGAAATTAAGTTTATAAATTAAAAAAAAGTTTTCACGTTGACTTTAAAAGAATTCCGTGACCATGGAGTGGTGATATTTCTAGTAAACTGAACACTGGGTCACCACACCACGTTTATTAATTTATACTGATTTGCATGCCTGAGTTATTGACAGACATCTACCCTTTACATATATGATATATATATAAACAGCGAAAGCGATCGCTGTGATAATTTCAAGCAACTATAGTGTTGTGGATACTTAGCTTTATTAACTAGGTAGTACATATTTTCAGCTATTCAAAGCTTCATGTGTCAGCTATTATATTTCAAATCTTGATTTTGTCAAGTTGAGTTTTGCAACAAATTTTTTTTCATTGAATTCTTATTAAATGATGAAAATCAAATTGACGGTTACAAATTATAATTATTAATA
Source organism: Balakata baccata (assembly GCA_949630135.1). Lineage (NCBI taxonomy): Eukaryota > Viridiplantae > Streptophyta > Magnoliopsida > Malpighiales > Euphorbiaceae > Balakata > Balakata baccata. Next base: position 66,358 of record CATIWF010141774.1, read on the forward strand.
ATAAATAATAATATACAGATTTGGGCAAATTCAAAATTGACACTTTAATTGTAAACTAGTCATGACAAAGGTGATTAAACTGCAGCTTGTATAAAATATACCAGAAAATGAATATATAATAATACTAATTATTCAAGCGTTTAATGTGACGAAATTAAAATTTAAACACTTAACGATTAAAAGAAAGATAAATTACTAATGTTTGATTGAATATACAGTTCTTTTATTTTTAAAAATACATTTTGAAGTCTATTAGATTTGATTTAATACATTATCTTGTCATTCTATTTATATTTAGAGTTGCAAACAAATAATCTGTCAAATTTGTCTTTTTTTTTTGTCTTAAAAAATATTAAAAAATTCTAATGTCAACTTGATACTAACATGTAAAAATTGTCATTTTTTAATATTACATTTTAAGTTAATAAAATGTTAAATTTGTCAAAATATAAAATAAAAATATTTTTTTATATTTTTTAGTTAACTAACATAATAATCTATTCAAACGTAACGAAAGATTTTTTTAGTTAACGAAACTAAACCTGAATAACTATATAATATATTTCTAAAAATAAAAGAAGTATTCAACCAAATTTTAAGAATTATAATAATTTACACTTATACAGATTGTATTATAATTGATGAAGTCACAAATTCGAGTCAATATTTCGTTGCTAGCATTTATCAATATTGGTTATATATTTAATACATTTATAATGAGTGAAAAAAAAATGATATATATATTTATTTATTTATTGTATATCCCACAATACATTGAAGCTCCTAATAAATTAAAAAAATTAAAAAAATTAAAAAATTAAAAGGACTTAGAATATGAACAAGCCTATATAATTAAGATGTGAAATGCTAAAAGAAATGGGACTTTAATTGAGAAATATCGGAACATTGGTTTTTTAAATTTACGGCTCTTATCTCTTAGAAAATTTGGAATTGGATATCTGTGATTTCATTTAGTGTAATTTGGTGTTTTTCTAATATTGTTTTGATGGGACTGATGAATTAAGGTGGACCCTAGCTACGCACCTCATCTAATGGCCCCGTTTCAGCCAAATCAAAGAGTCAACCCTTAAAGAATCCTAATCAATCAATTTTCCTTTTGAAATTTCATTCTCCTTTAAATTATATATATATATTCCGTTCTATATTAGCTATTACTTTTATAATTTTACTATAATTAAAATATCATTAATTAATTTTAAATTTAGAAAAAAATAAGTAATTAATACTAAATTATTCTTGAATCGAAAGACTCAAAATTATTAGAAAAGATAAAAATAAGAAAGTGTATAGTTGTTTAGTCCAAGACTATATTTGACATTACATTTGGAAATAACACTTTTTGAAAAAAATTTTGTATTTTAAATTTTTTTGAAAATTGTTTTTGGGAGAAGCATGTATATAAATGTTTTTTCCAAAAATACATTTAAAAAAAACAATTTATAAAAAATTAAAAAAATCAGTCAATTAAATTTAAAAAAATTTAAAGTCTGCTTTTAGGATCATCAATATTAATCTCAAACATCCCCTAAACATATAATAAATTAATAACTTTAAAATTATATATAAATATTAAAGTTAAAATTGGACAAAAAAAATTAAATCTCTTTGATTATATAAAAGTAACATATAAATAAAATTTCAAATTTTTTTTTGAAAAATGACCGTTAATATGGAACAAAAGTGAATAATAGTTATGTTGTGCATTCATGCATTATGTATACATCATTAGACAGTAGTTGAAGATTGAATACATCTATAGTTAAATATTATATATGCAAATGTAATATTATTTTTAATTATTGTTGATTTTTTTTTCATACAAAAATGAAAAATAATTTGTTTATTTTGGATAATCAGGGTCATCCTTTTTTTATTTTATATATACAATAGCATTCAATTTCTAATGATTCATATATTTTCTTAAAAAAAAATGGTAGAATTTGTTTAATTAATTCAAAATATACCGAATAAGATTCTAAATAATGGCAAAACATTCATTCAAAAGTTCTAAAGAAGTTGCATATCCGGACTCGATATATCTAGTTAAAATAAAAGAGTTATATATCAATTTATTTATGTGCACTCTTCAATTATAAATTATCTATTTTCTAATTTTTAAATGATGTTTTTTTTGTTAGGTATAATCAACCACTCTTAAATGATATTTTTTTTATATAATTTATAGAGTAATCTAAATTTGCACAGTTAGACTCATTAAGAGAATAATTTTTTTAAAATTTTAAAAGTATTTTATATAAAAAATCAAATTTAATATCTTTGATTAAGGATGAAAAATCATTAATTACCACTTTATCTCAAAGATATTTTCATTTAATCATTGTGTTGGGATATTGACTGGAATACAGATGGACACTACATTTAAATAGTGAAATGGTGAGAAATTTTAATTTAGTTTAAACAAAGATGGATCGAGTTGATATATGATATGGAAAGAAGGGCGGTGAGTTGTTGCTTCAAAGTGAGGGAAGTTCTGTCTGTATGCGGTTGACTTTGTAAAAACTGTATAAAAAAAAAAAAACCTTAATTATTTATGTGTGGTTGACTACCAGTGGGAGCTTAGGTTCCATGGCTACCTGCTGGCGGGCGTCGGTTGGGAACAAAAGTGGGCGCAGGTTAACAACAAGAAAACCAAAACTTTGTGGACATTTTCTCAAAAGTCAACCCTTTATTAAGTGGGACCATTTGCTCCCTGATCTGTTGAAATGTGTGGCCAACTTTTTTCCTGAATTTCACGTGTGAAGAATGGAGCCGTTGGGATGTGTCCTACTGTAACTATTTAATTTAATTATTTATTTATTTATATCGATCGATAAAAATAATTTATAAATATATATTAATAAAAAATTAAATTAATTTATAAATAGTATAGTAGGCTGAATGTGTATAAGAATTTTTTCCGTGCATATTGTCTACTTTTCTGCCTTTGCTAACAAATCCACCTTAACCCTCAATTCTTTAAATAATGGATGGACAGTCCGGAGTTATATGGCAAGATAAAATATTAAAGCTTATCTATTTTATTCTCAACCATTTAGTATTCTACCATTTAAAAATTACATATTAACTTGAACTCGCACTAACCTTAATGGGTATGATTATTAACCTGGGTAAAATGATTAAAATAGACTGTAATAGAGATAAAAATTAAAATACATAGGCTTAATAAGTAAAAATAAAAGAAAATTTTTTAAAAATACCAAAAAATTTATAAAATATTACAATATTATTTCAACTTAAAGTTTTTTTAAAACCTACTAAAAGAATCTAAAAAATATTGTAAAAGTAACAAAATTCAAAAAATCAATATAAAGTATATTAAAAAGTGCAAATAAGGTATATCTTTGGTATACTTTGGTTTAATATCCTTAAAAATACTTTGGATATACTTATGTTCAGTATATTTTAATAATATCTTAGAAATTTTTTATAAATTCTTTAGATATATTTGAGAATTTCTTAGGTATACTTTAGAAACACTTCGAATAAACCTTGAAAATACATTGATAGTTTTCAAAAAAAAAAAATTAAATAACACAATAATAAATACACTATAAAATATATATATATATAGAATCAACCGATTTCTTTGTAACTAAGTATTTACCTTTAGACCACTAGTAGAAGGCAACATGTCTTGTGCTGTATGTTCGAAATTCTTGAAATTGGTTCAGTGTTTTCTAGATACGAGGAAGAATTCTTTAATATTTGGTTGCTGGACAGCATAGCTCAGTTAGTTGGTCAATTACCATATACCCCATTGACACATTAGCAATAGCTATAACCTTTGATCTGAGTTAGAATACTCGATAAGCATCCCTGCAAATCACGATCACTAAACCCAACTTAGTCGTTACAAGCCAATCAATTAATGAAGATTATCAGAAATAACACCGAACATCGTGTCAATGAAACTCAAATCTCAGATAAATTTAGTCTCAACCCTTTTTTCCATCACTTGAAAAGTTATTCGGTAAGACCAAAAAAGTTTTTCGGTAAAAATGAAAAAGAAAAATTTTACTCGTAGTTTTTAAAAATAAAATTAAAAATAGGTGTTTGATTAAATTTTCTCAAAATAAAATTACATGGGCTTCATAGCAATAAAATGAGGGAAATTTTACAAAAATGCCAAAAAAGGTATCTATTTGCATTTTTACAGGCATTCAAATTTTTTTTCAATTTTATCCGAAAATAACTTTCTAAAATTACAACAATACATAAATTTCAAAATCATTCAAAAATATACTCAGATAGTATATCTATGGCATACTTTCAGTATACCTAGGAGATATCTTGGTTCAATTTTCACAAAAAAAACAAAAGAATAATAATAACTAAATCATTAAAGAAGAAGAAAAAGAAGAATATAATTCAATCAAAATTCAAAACATTACAAAAATCTTAAACAAACAGTTTGGTATACTATTCGAAATATCTTGGATATATCTTGAGGATACCTTAGTAATTCCTTAGGAATGTCTCGAGAATATATTGGGTATACATTGGAGATACTTTGGGTATACATTGAGAATTCTCAAATAATCTCTTGGGAGAAATTCTCTGGGAATATCTTGAGTATATTTTTGGGAATTCCATTGGAACATCTTGGGTATACTTTGTGGATACTTTGGTTATACTTTAAGAATTTCTTGAGAATTTCCGGAAAAAATTCTTTAAAAATTTCCGGAAGAAATTTCTTGAAAATACTTTGAGGATATTTCAGTATACCTTTAGGAATTTTATGAGAATATCTTGGAGATACTTTTGGTATACCTTAGAAATTCCTTGAGAATTCTCTGGAATGAATTCCCTGGAAATACCTTGGGGATAATTCCGTGTACCGTTGGGAATTCCATAAGAATATTTTTAGTATATCTTATGAATACTTTGGGCATACTTGGAGATATCTTAGTGATTTTCACAAAAAAAAAACAAAGAACAAAAAAAAAATTCAACAACACAATTGCAAAACTATAAAAAAAAAAAATAAACTCAATCTCAAAGCTTCCTTTTAGAGTAATCTGACGAACTTATTGAACTTAGAGTAAAAGCCAAATCTTAAAAATAATTACAGTATCATCATGAACTTCAGTGGTGATTTTTCTCTTCTTTGAAGAAGCAAAATGGAGGAGGGCAATAAGATCGGATGGAGAACTAAAAAATCTGCGATGATAGATTTCAGAGAAGACAAATAAGATGAACAATTGGGTAAAAATGAAAAATTTCGGTATTGATAAAAAAATAAGAAAAACTGTAGGTAAATATAAAAAAAAATATATAAATTTTGGTAAAAGATGAAATTTTCACTGACATGAAAAATTCAGTTTGCCTTTCTATTCTTTGTTATTACGTGTAAAAGCCCAAATATTAAAGATTTAAAGTTGATGGACCTGGAACAATGATCAAATTCAAAACAGCCAACACACTCCAAGATAAAACTTAGCTAACAA